>JAOXJP010169285.1:0-12713 GCA_025762735.1 Platanus orientalis
CTCAGGAATCACTTGATAACATACTTATTGACCTTTACAAGGTAAATTCCTTCTCCTTTTTTCATTAGTTTTTCTCTGTAACTTCTAGAACTCAAGTCTTTCTGCAACTTCTAGATATTGGTATATATGCCATGATTTACCCCAAGAGACTTATGATTAATATTCTTTAGGTATGTTTTGTTTTTGTTCCTGTAGGTGTGTGTGATAGTACAATTGAAGTAGGAAATTGACACTACATATTTTTTGTTTGCGAAAAGTTGTTAACATTTCCTTTTACTCATTCTTATGTCAACATGTTCAATTATTTCCCTACTGGTGAGGTTATACTCTACCATCTATTTCTTTACAAGGGGATATAGAGTGGTGAAATGCCAATGATGGAGAGTTAGTTCCCCTTGTAGGATTAAGAGACCATTTCTCATGTCCTATTATCTAAATTGCAAGAAGCATGTGTATGAGTGCATCAATTTCTATTTATAGATGCATGCATAAGCATATGCCTTCTTGCAATCATATGTTATGTCTCTGTTTGTTGTTTAACAATTGACGTGATGTTTTCTATTTCTATTATAAGACATCTGATTGTGTCATAACATCTCTTGATATTATAAAAAAGTACCAAAAATAAAATTGACAATGATAGTTATTTTATATGTCTATTGATCTGCTATCTTTCTTTGGCCACATATGTGAATTGATGGGATGTATTTCTATATATTACATATGCACAGAGGATATGCACAGAGGTGTTGTAGGTTTGGAGAACAAATTTAACTGCTTCAACAAAAACTGAAGCTTGTTGAAGAAGAAACAACATTTGGTGGGAAAAGGACAAAAATAGTGAGATCTCAAGGGAAGAAGTTTCAAGTATCCATTGAACAAGAAGCATCTAGGTAGATAGAATTTTGTCTTTCAATTACTATTGCCATTGTTTCATACTATTTATCTAATTAGATTTTCCCTTTTTTTGGTACTCCTCACTCACTTTCGCCTTTCATCGAAGAAGATAATTAGGGAATATGGCCTGGGCTTACATGCAACAAGACAATTACCAAATTGCAGAAGAACTTTATAGGTAAATTCTTCTATGAATCCTTTTTTCCTCTTCCCGTTTTTAAATATAAAGTATATTCCTCATATGCATTAAGAAAAATATTGTTACCATAGCATATCCCAATCCTTTGGAGCACACTGCTGAGGAGGGTTAAAAAATTCACTTTATTCTTGACTTTATTATTATGAAATTGATTTTTCAGTACCTGTATTTTTATTACCAGTAGTAGTATTATTAGCATTGTGTGTATAGTATTAATCCATCTTTATCACCATCCATATATCTTGATCCTCATGCAAATTTATACAACTTATGTGTACAGCCAAATGGGACATTTATGGAGGTACTCCAGTATTACTGCATTGACTACAAGTTAATACTACTACTACTACTTACTGTGTTCACTGACTAATCACCACCACTACTACCATTTTAATGCTTTCTGTAAAAAGAGCATCCATGGTGCTGTGAGCAAATAGGGGTCTTATGAAAGTTATTAGTTCCAACTAGATGAGTTAATGACCATGCCTCCTGACATTCAGCTAAGCAATTAACAACTCATTTAGGTTTATGACAAAAGAGTTACACACCCCATAAATATTTGTTACTCCAGTTTTCTTCAGTATTATGTTCAACAACTCTTTTAAGAACCTGTATTTAGCAGCCTCAGCAAATTCATTATAATGGTTTTAGTTGTTGTGATATAGTACCAACAGCAACAGTTAATGGATTATCAGTAATAGTCTAGCAGCCACAGTTTCTATTTTATGTCCTCTATCATTTAAATTCAGAATAAGGGTTATTAGTGATTGAACATACAGGAACCAATAACTGTGTAGGTGTGTAGGAGAACTTTATCTGAGCATGTCAGAAACTGTTACATGTATTTTGTTATGTTTGGATGCAGGAAAGCTTTATCTATAGAAGCAGATAAGAACAAACAGTGCAACCTTTCCATCTACTTGATGAAGAGGGAAACAATTACTGGAGCCAAGACTCTGCTTCAGGCCATAAGACCATCACCCAAATATCGACAACTAGCAGATCCTTACATTATCCAAATTTTGATGAATTTGGGTATGGGTTCTACAGGATGTTTATATCATTCTTCTATATTGTATAGTGCTTAACTTGTTTAGGAGTTAGGAATTTAAATAATTATATTTTTTTGTCTTTTACAATGAATGATTTTTGTTACTTAATAAAACTTTTTTATGCGTTTGGTTTGATTTATTTCTAACTGGGTTTAGTTTTCTAACAGATTTATCTTCTTATGGATGTTTTATATAGGAAGTTGCATTACTTTTGGAAATTTCATAGTTGTTAGGTTGAAAAATGTCAGGTTAAATGTCAAGAAGAGATGAGGGAAAGTAAATTTAAAAAAAATCACTTTACATAGTGTTTTTAAAACGCTGCCTAAAATACTTTATGCAACGCTTTGAAAACACTACATAAAGTACTTTATATTATAACATACAACATTTTTCAAGCGTTGTAAAAGGTGATTTTTGTTGTAGTGATTTATTATGAAAGAAAGAAAGTACAAAATAGTGTAAAACACTCACAATCCAAAAGCCCAAATACAACCAATATTTTTCTCTCTCAAGCTCTCTTAAAGTCTCTCACTGATTTCTCTGGCCTGTTTAGCTTTTGAGTGCTACTAATGTTGCCCCTTCCTCTTGCTCGCTCTATTTTTTTATAGATAAGCATGCCCATGTGAAAAGAGGGTACATTGGTCTTTCAATTCGGTGCCAAAGTAATAAAAACAAACACTCTTCCTTCTTAAATGATGTCTAACAAAATTGTTGAAAGTTAATAACATGTGGGCTCCATGATATTTATGAGCCACAATTCATTCACAAATATCCAACTTGGAGAATAATTTCACCTTGTTATTCATTATTGTACTTCTATAATGCTTTAAATTTGTACAATATTGGCTAAGACCAAACAATATTTGAACTTAGTTCTAGTAACCACTTTAGTTAGCATATCTACAAAATTATCTATAGTCTCAATCTTTTGAAGAAGGATATCACATTCTTCTATGATTTTTTAAACAAAATAGAAATGGACATCAATGTGTTTTGTATGAGAATGATAAACTTGGTTCTTTACCAAATAAATAGCACTCTAGCTATCACATATAACATTCACCTACTCTTGAAGAATACCTAAGTCCTCAATCAAACCATGTAGCAAAATTGTCTCCTTTATAGCATCACTGATTATCATATATTCGGCCTCAGTAGTTGACAAAGTAATTGTACTTTACAATAATGACCTCCAACTGACCGGTCCATTAGCAAGTGTAAAGACATACCCTATAGTAGACTATCTCTTATCTAGATCACCAGTGTAGTCCAATCCATATAACCAATCCAAAGTTAATCAAGCTCACTATTAACTCGTTCAAACTTTAAACCAACCTCTATAGTACCCAAAATATACCGTAGAATCCACTTTGCTGCTTGCTAGTGTCATTTTCCTGGATTGTGCATATACCTGCTCACCATACTAACTGCTTACGAAATGTTGGGCCTAGTACACACCATAGCATACATCAAGCTACTAACCAAACTAGCATATAGAGCCTGAGCCATGTACTCATGTTCTTCATCTCTGTACTAAAAAACATAGAAGCATTAAGCTTGAAATGTGGCACCAATGGGGTAGTTGTAGGTTTGGTCATGTTATTCATACCAAAATGATTCAATACCTTTTGCAAGTATTGTTTCTGAGGTAAGCAAACAACACCCTTTTTCTTCTTTCGAGTAATCTCCATACTAAGAATCTTCTTGGCTTCTCCAAGGTCTTTCATCTTAAACTCATTTTTCAACTGAGTCTTCAACCTATCAATATCTATAATATTTTACATACAATCAACATATCATCAACATATGAAAGTAAATAGATGAAAGTACCATCTTGTAGCTTGTGAAAATATATACAGTGATCAAATTGACTTCTAGTGTACTTTTATTCTATCATAAACCGATCAAAATGTTTGTACCACTACCTGGGAGATTGCTTCAAACCATAAAGTGATCTGTTTAGTTTGCACACCCAATTTTCCTTACCAGCAACCTTGAATCCATCCGACTGAGTCATATAAATATCCTCTTCTAGGTTCCCAGGCAACAAAACAATTTTTACATCTAACTGTACTAATTTTAGATCAAACTGAGCAACCAAAGCCAATAAAACACGAATGGAAGAGTCTTTAACAACTGGAGAAAATACCTCATTGTAGTCAATACCTTTCTTCTGAGCATAACCTTTGGCTACCAATTTGGCACTCAATTTCCTTCTTCCCTTTTAGTAGTTGAACCACCTCCCAAGTTCAATTCTTGTAAAAAGATTGCATAACTTCACTCATTACTTCCTTCCACTTAGAGTTTTCTGAATTTTCAATTATTTCTCTATAGGTTGAAGGAATATCGTTAGTAATTGGTAGTGCATAGGCCACCATGTCAATAAACCAAGCACGCTTTTGAATTTATCGTCTTAGTCTACTAATTGCAATAGAATCTGGCTATTGTGGAGACCTTTGGGTTAAGGTCTCTTCTTCAACTGTATCTGAGTCCTCCTCTTCAATCAAGTGTGGGAAGTTTATTGGTTCAGGCTGTATAAACACATTTAGAACCTCAAGCTCCACTTACTACAAAATCTTCCCTATAAAATGACCAATTTCTTTAATCTGAGGACTTTTCTGCTTGCAGTGACTAACCATCTCTTCTTCATTGAAAGTCACATTTTGACTGAGAATTACTTTTTACAATTTGGGGCACCATAGTTAAAACCCCTTCACTCTTATACTAAGACCTAAGAATATAGCTTTCTTGGCTCGTGGATCTAACTTGCTCTCTATGATATGAAAGTAAATTGGGTAACCAAAAATATACAATTTACTACAATCATTTGCAGGCTTACCTGACCATACCTCAATGGGAGTCCTTCCATCAATCGCATCAGCTGACAACCTATTGATGAGATGACAATTATAATTTACAGTCTCAGCCCAAAACGACTTGCCAAATCCAGCATTGGACAACATACATTACACTTTCTCTAGAATAGTACGATTCATGTGCTCTACCACCCCATTTTGTTGTAGAGTCCCACTAATGGTGAAGTGTCTAACAATTCCCTCATCCTGACATATCTTCAAAAATAAATGCAACTTGTACTCACTACCATTGTTTGACCTGAGATGCTTGATTTTTCTGCCAGTTTAAGTTTCCACTATTTTCTTCCATGTCAAAAATATTCCCAAGACTTCATCTTTCTTACGCATACTGTATACCTAAACTCTCCTAGAGAAGTCATCAACAAAGGTAACAAAATAATGTTTACCTCCCAAAGATGGAACCTTCTTAGGTCCTCAAACATTAGTGTGAACATAATCAAGAGTCCCTTTCGTATTGTGAACAGTTGTGTCAAACTTGACTCTTGTTTTCTTGCCCAGAATGCAGTGTTAACAAAATCCAAATTTGTATGTAGTAACACCATCTAACAGACCTCGCTTTGCTAGCCCTTGCACGACCTTCTCACCTACATGTCCTAATCTCATATGCTATATTTTATTAGTATGAATCATTACCTTCTTATTGCTATCAGAAACTATGGTTACTCTTGCTACAATGGTACTTCCTTGCAGATGATACAAATTATTTCGCTGAGTAGCTTTCGTGACCACCAGTGCGCCTAAAACCACTTTCATGGTTCCTTTTTACAAGGTGATTTTGTAACCCTTGGACTCAAGTACACCCATAGAAATCAAATTTTTCTTCAACTCTGAGACATACCAAACATTTTCCAATAGTTTAGTTAACTCATTGTGCAACTTCAATCAGATCTTCCCTATCCCTTTTGTCTGACAGATAACATCATTACCCATAAGAACTGCTCCACCATCAACAAAATCCAAACTAGAAAACCGTTCCATTTTTGGACACATGTGATAGGTAGAACCCGAATCTATAATCCATCCGTCCGAATGCAAACGAATGATGTGCCAGCTAAAGCAATATCTGAATATTAGTCTTCCTATTTGGTGTTTGCAACATTAACAGTTTTACCCTTACCCTAGTTTTGCAACTTTGGACAATCCTTCTTCTAATGGCCTTTCTGCTGACAAATTTAACATCCAAATTTGCAAATCAACAAGCGCTTTATTAAAATTATTCAAGTGCTCTGACATTGAATTACCTTCTTCATACTGGAACCAAAAAAGTTATTTCTTCAAATAAAGTCGATTTTCAATGCGCTTTGTCATATACCTATCCTCCGGTTTCTTCCATAATTCCTTTGTTAGAGTCTCCTTCATAACAAAATACTTCGGGTCCTTTGCAAGACCAAGTCTAATCGTTCCACAAGCTTGTCATTTAAGCTTTTTCCAATTAGCATCTCCAATCTCCTTTGGTTGATTTTCTAGGGTCAAATCTAGTTCTTGTTGAAAAAGTACATCCAGAACTTCACACTGCTACATGCCAAAGTTATTTCTTCCGTCAAAATTTTCCATCTCGAATTTAGCATTTGAGACAACAGATCTAGCCATTGACATAAATCCTCTAGATTTTGAGCTTGATTCCTTGGTCATAGTAGTTCTTCCAATTTTCATCAAACACTAATATCACCCAAAATATTTGCCTAGGTCTAAACCCAAGCTCTAATATCAATTTGTTGTGCAAAAAGTCATGAATCTCTCACACAATCAATTCAAGCGAAACAAATGTGAAATAGTGTTTAAATGAAAATAAACAAATGCACAAGGAACACTAGAATTTATGTGGTTCGGCAATAACCTACATCCACGGTGCAATAGCAGGGAGAGATTTCACTATGAAAAGAAGAAAGTACAAAATAGTGTAAAACACTCACAATCCAAAAGCTCAATACACCCAATATTTTCTCTCTCAGGCTCTCTCAAAATCTCTCACTAATTTCTCTGGTCTGTTTAGCTTTCAAGTGCTACTAATGCAGCCCCCTTCCTCTTACTCACTCTTCTTTTTATAGATGAGCATGCCCATGTGAAAGGAGCACACATTGGTCTTACAATTCGGCGCCGAAGTAATAAAATCAAACACTCTACCTTCTTATATGATGTCTAACAAAATTGTTGAAAGTTAATAACATGTGGGCTCCATCATATTTATGATCCACAATTTGTTCACAAATTTTGTAATAATGGTTCTTGATAAAATCGAGAGATTAGAAATAGAAGACGAGTTCTACTCAAAGTTCATTCAATGGGAATGGAGGGGGAAACTAGATGGAAATTTACCCCAATGAATAACCGTGTGATATCAGATTCATTCATTTGACCAATTTGTTGATGGGTTTATCAGAACAGATAAATCAAAAATCTTTTTGTCTGTTGTGATAGCTTTGTCCATCGGGATACATGAATAATTTTAACTTGTGCTTGATAGGATGTAAACACACTTACAAAGGAATGTTAAGCTCTTTAAGAAAAAAAAAATGAATGAAAGATAAGCTTCCTATCCATGAGAAATCCACCCAAGGGATACAGAGCAAAGATAGATATGATCACCAGTCAAAGATGTCACCAAAGAGATACAGATATCACCACTTTAAGGAAACCACCAAGAGATATAGAGCAAAACTCGCCATTGATCTGAAAATCCACCAAATGGATAAGAGTTGTAGAAGAAATCTTCTTCTCAAAGATAAATGTTGATTCTATTCAAAAATCACTCTCTACCCCAAATTCATAGATAGCCATGGGTCTATGTAGGCCTAGGCTTAGAACAACCCTCCAAGCATATCAAAGACTCTCAACCACTTTTTTACATTTTCAATACCAAATTAGAGTTCTAAGACTCAACTAACAAAAAAACTTGATCATAGAATTGAAAGACAAACTTTCTAGAATCACAAACACCAAAATAAGTATTGAAAAAGTAACAGGAATTGTGCACTTTCTAGAAAAAGGTCTATAAATTTTTCTAGAGAACTCCAAATTACACACAATTTGATGCATTAAAAACTAGACTCATAGATCTTTCAATGGTGTATGACATGAAGGCTAATTTGCACGTGGTACAGGTTTTCCTTAAAAGTTACCCCAAAATTGGTGACTGAGACAGTTCTAAAATCTTGCCAAGTTGATTGATTGTTTTGCCACATCATTAAAAAGGGTCATTTAGGACACTTGGATGTCATGATCTGATTTGTCATGGGATAACCTGGTGTCACCCTGTGTTTGGTTGTCATTTGGAATGAAACCATTTCATTTTGGTTTGTCATAGTACCTGAGTGCATATGAATCACAACATACATCATTTCATTTTTATATAAATTTTTTCTAAGAATAGTGAACAAATCAATATGAACCACCACCTTATGGCTTAGGAAATTAAAAAAAAATTGATTTAATTACAAGTGGCTACCAAATAGAGCCTAAGAATGTAGATGTCATTGGTTTACCAATGTCGAGGAATCACCCTTCTCCATGGACTACCCCTTGACAATGAATTTGACTCAACTATGAATAGAAGTATTTCAATAATTTACACTGAAAGAGGTTCAAAGATCGAAATATAAGTCCATAAAGATAATATTGACTTCTTGATTTTACTCTAATTACAAGTTAAAGTATTGCTATGAGGTTGCATATATGAGTCTAGCAATCTAGCTTACTCACAAAAATGGGTTTTGTCATTTCCGAAAGGTGGGTGTTGATGAGGGTGAATTGTGCTCAGGCGAAATAGGTCGAACGACCTTACCAAACGTCCACATTGAAAGACGACCGAGAGGCCAAAACAAGTATATGATCAAAATAAAATCGCCGACCAACTAGAACAGCCCGACCGACCGATATTAAAAATGCATGGTAACAACACAAGGAATGCAGCTAAGATTCACACCGAGAAACATGCCATCCGAGAATCACACCACCTCTAGAATTTCAGCCCACGCTTTGGGCACAAAATCTAGGGAAAGATCCCAAGGGCCATGCTTGGTCAATCCTATATAAAGAAAGGCACCCAACTTGAAAAAGGTACGCACAAAAAAAGATCCTAATTGGATCACCATTAAAATTAAAGGTCAATACTAACTTTATCATCGGAGTGTAGGCCAATGCTGCACCAGCATTCCCTACCTTTCTTGTTTTTAGATTCTGTGGGCTTTCAGGGACTAGGAAGGAGTTGACCGAACGACCATCTAGGTGGAACCAATTTTAGGCTTCATCATTTGGCCCCTTCTATGGGAAATGTTGCTTGGTGGTTTCCCATTGAAACAAAGGTCGTATGGTTAACACGTGACAGGACCATGGAAGCCCACCAAAACACCTCTTCAACCAACAACCAACATGAGTAGGGCCTTGAGATTGTCAGGGTCACTGCTTTAGAACAACAAGTATAAAGTCTCAACCAGAGTCTACAACAGGTCATGCAACAGAACCAAGACCTAACTAAGAGGCTTACAACACAGGATGATGAGCAACAACCTCTCAATGACGAAGAACAACATGAGGAAGTCATCCCCAAACGTGATGGGGGGCAACGCGATGGTTCGCGACATTCCTCTGCCTCCCAAGCATACACCAAGAGATGCTGGTGTAGGAACATCGACAACCAAACAAGAGGGGTAGATGAAAAATATGCAAGATTAACTAAACACCATGATGGAGACCATGAAAGCAAAAGCCTCCTCTACGGTAGAGGCTTTGGTCCAAAAGACTAACCTCCCATTCTCTCTAGCAATTATGGCTTGCCACTTCCCCCAAAGTTCAAAATTCCTCCAATGGAGGTGTTCGACGGAAATCGGGATCCCTTTGACCATCTTGAAATGTATAAGATTCTAATGTACTTACAAGATGTTCTTGATGGAATAATGTGTAGAGAATTCCTAGCAACAATAAAAGGCTTAGTGCGAAAGTGGTTCGGTAATCTGGAACTAGGAAGCATCGATTCCTTCACTGAACTAAGTCAATCATTTGCCAACCACTTCATTAGTAGGAGGTGGTACCAAAAGCCCGCCACATATCTTCTCAACATAAAGCAGTCCAAAGGAGAATTGCTGGGAAACTACATTTTGAGATTTAACAAGGAGGTGCTTAAGGTAGATGAAGCAGATGAGAAAGTGGTATTGACTACATTCATGGGAGGATTGCTACCTATAAAATTCTTATTCTCTCTCTCTAAATCCCCTCCAAGCAACATGGCCAAACTGATGCTCCATGCTTGGAAGCACATGAACACAAAAGACACCATGACCGCCCGTTGGGACCAAGAGATTAAACCCAGGGAACAAACGGAGAAACGAAAAAGGGAGGAGAAGCATAAAGGGGTTGAAAGCAAGTTTAGGTTTAAGACCGCTTCCTACCATGAATAGAAGAATTGAAGGACTAGGCTGTTAGCAAACCACTCCCAGAGCTATACCCCCCTCAATGCACTGCTCGAGCAGGTCCTGATGCGGGTGCAGGATGATCCATCATTGAGGTGGCCGGGGAAACTCAAGGTCCCCTGGAGAAGAGGTCCTAAGAGAAGTATTTTCGACTTCACCAGGATCATGGTCATAACATAAAAAATTGCTTTAAACTTAAGGAGAAAATAAAGGCACTCATCCAACAAGGCTGACTACATTGCTTCATGGCCAACCATCCTTGAGACCATCTAAGGAAGATGCTCGAGGGCCCTTTAGACGATAAGGATCAGGAGCAGGAAAGCCTATAGGCAATCAGGGTCATCATTGGGGGTCCGGTAGGAGGTGGAGAATCGAACCCTGCCCATAAAGCTCACTCTCAAAGGTAAGGACACCCAAGCGAGGTAAAGTCTCTTCAATAGGAACACCACACAAGCTCCCCCGAGCTACTCATTAGAAAATCCCTTTCACCGAGGCCGATGCCTGTAGGGTGCAACAACCCCATGATGATGCATTAGTTATCACTTTAGTGATAGACAATCACCAAACCCGAAGAGTGCTCATCGAAAATGGGAGCACCGATGAGATCCTATATTTATCTACTTTTGAACAAATGAGAGCTGGAAGAGATAAGCTCTAACCGACAACAACACACCTAGTCGGGTTCACTAGGGATATGTTATGCCCAATGGAGGCAATTACTCTACCTATCACCATCGGGGTCAATCCCTAGCAAATAACAAAAGCAATCGACTTCTTAGTGGTTGATTGCCCTTCAACATATATCACCACCACTTACCACTTGCTGATGCACTTCCCCATGGTAGGAAGGCTTGGGGAAGTCAAAAGTGAGCAAGCAACCTCTTGCGAGTGTTACACCGCCATCTTGTGAGGTAAAGCGCTAAAGGATACCCTCACCATTGACAATTCGGAAAGTAGGGGAGAAATGTAGTGGGAACTGGCTGGTCCCATGGAAGAATTAAAAGAATTAAGCATTGATCAGGTAAGACTAGAGCATGTTGTCTAGGTCGGGTGTAAACTCCTGAAACAGCTCAAATGCCACATACAAGAGCTCCTGACCATGTACAAGGATGTTTTTGCATGGAACCATGCAAATATGGCTGGGATTGATCCGGAGGTAATGACCCATAGTTTGAACATCAACCCTTCCGCAAAACCCATCGCAAGAAAAAAAAAACTTTGCAACAGAAAGGAACCAAGCAATCATGAAAAAATGTAGATAAACTACTCAAGGGGGCATTTGTATAGGATATCAACTATCCTGGCTGGTTAGCAAATGTGGTTTTGATTAAGAAAAGCAATGGGAAGTGGAGAATGTGTGTGGACTTCACGAACCTCAATAAATCATTCCCCAAAGATAGCTTCCCCCTTCCTAGGATAGACTCCTTGGTAGATTCCACTTCAGGACATGAATTGCTCAATTTTATGGATGCCTTTTCCATGTATAATCAGATTTAGATGCAGGAGGAGGACCACGAAAAGACGTCCTTCATAATAGACTAAGGAATGTATTGTTACAAAGTCATGCCATTTGGATTAAAGAATACCAAACCCACTTATCAGAGGTTGGTTAACCATGTGTTCAAGAGCCAGATTGAGATAAATGTGAAAGTGTATGTCAATGACATATTGGTGAAGAGCCTATAAGCCAAAAAGAACATCGGAGACCTAAAAAAAACCTTCAACAATTTAAGAAAATACTTGATAAAACTAAACCTAGCTAAGTGTGCTTTTGGGGTTTCAGCCAGGAAATTCCTATGCTTTTTGGTCTCCCACAGAGGGATCGAGGAAAACCCTAAAAAGGTCAAAGCCATCCTCGACATGAAACCCCTATGTACCACCGAAGAAGTTTAGTGCTTAACAAGGCGAGTAACAGCCTTGAATGGATTCATCTCCAAGTCTACCGACTGATGTCTCCCTTTCTTCCACCTATTGAAAAAAGCCTTTAAGTAAACAAACGATTGCGATAAGGCATTTCATGGCCTAAAGGAACATTTAAGGAGCCTAAAGGAACACTTAAGGAGCCTACCTTAACTCAGCCAAACCACACTAGTGAAGACCCTATACGTGTACCTAGCAGTATCCAAAGTGGCGGTGAGCTTCATCTTGATAAGAGAAGTACATGTCCAAAAGCCAGTATACTACATCAGCAAGGCTATGGGCCTCAGTTTTTGCACAATGGGTGGGCCTCTTAGAAAATTAGTCCACTCATCATGGGCCTAACCCACAATGGTTTGGAGTCACC
>JAOXJP010169296.1:0-26727 GCA_025762735.1 Platanus orientalis
CTTTGTGCCCGGTAAAGAAATTTTCCTTTCCAGAGTTGTAACATGCTCAATAGCTTGCCTCTCAACACCATCAATTGTTACCCCCAAGAAGTTACTAATTGCTTGCATTTGATTAATAACCACAAAGAGAATTCAGACAGCGCCAACACATTCTCCTCCACAGGTATTAGTTCCAGACCCTATTTTCCCCTAGTTTGCCAGGCCGGTTCCAAGGCAATCTCTCTTGCTCTGTAGCCTTTTGACTCTGCCCAATGATCTGAACAAGGAAAACCATAATTGTTTGCCAATAGATCTAGAGAAGAAGACCTGAATGGCCCAATCGCAAGGATCTCACCCTTGTGCAATACCACCACTAGGGATTGGTCCTCATTCACCCTATCTTTGTCCCTCCGCACTAGAGAAGATGAAGAAGCAAAGGAATTTTCATCTTTGCATCGAGAGAGAGCAGCATCATCAGTCACCTTCGGAGTTCCCATCAAAATTCCTTTAGCAATAGTAGAAAGCTCCCCCTTCTGACCGGACGCTTGAGAGCCAAAGTGGGATAGCACCCGGTCTTTCGTGCGCATGGAAAAAAAAGAGGGCATCATTGTTAGAGGTCGAAACTGCCCCTCTAACCAAGCCCCTAGCAAAAGGAAACCGCGGCACTGCCTTGGGGCATATAAGGGTATTCAATATGGTCCTATGCAAAGACAGGGCCACCCTTCTCCCCGGCCCTTGAGCATCATTTCTCCAAGGGGGAAATTGGTTATAGGTTGGAAAGGCGCTGACTTAGGATGCTTAAAATACCCCTCCTCCACAATCTCATTTTCCTCTTCCCCGGGCTAAATTGGAAAAACATTATGTATCCCCTTCCACACGCAAAGTCTTTGCATGCGATTCAAATTTTGAATCTGCCATTTGTCGTACAGAATCTGCATGTCTGACAGGGTCCGAAACCAGGCTGGATTCCGGTATGTTGTCGCAAAACTGCTTTGCAGCTTCCATCTGCAGCGCCAGAGATTGAGGAACCGAGACATTTGTTTGGACCTTCTCCCCCTTTTCTTCCATAGAGATAGTGACTTGGTACTCCAATTCCCCATCAGATACTGTAATAGCCCTTGGGATTGATCTTAAATCAGTTGGTCGAGATAGGATTTGCACCCAACGAAGATTACTCAAAGCCAAAGAGCGAGGGTCAACTTTCTCTAACCCTCTACGGGCCTTCGCTAGCTCCCTGAAAACATCCATTCTCCACATATGAAAGGGCAGCCCTTTGAATCTTACCCGGAACTGATTAAAAAAGGAGGACTCCGTCTTCGTTCCCAGCAGAGGGGACCACTTGTGAAAAACAAGGTCCCGTTTGGGAATCATTCAAAGAATGCATTCTACGCATTCTTAGCTCCAAAAAATCAAAAAAATGAAAAAAATGCTGTTTGGCAAACCTGAATGCATTCTAAAAATATCATTCTGGCAACATTTTTTGGCACGATGGAGAGTACTGCCAGAAAATTTGTGAATGCATTCTCCGCATTTGCACGTGATACTTGACTCCAAATCTCGAGTCTCCCTTTTTTTTTTTACTTACTGTCATCCTCTCGTCTTCTACTCTCCCTCAACTCTCCTTCGTTTCACCATTATCAAGCCGTTGTCAGTCCTCGTCTCTCCCACCAATTCTTGTTAAAATCTAATGGTGTTCCTTGGTGCCTGCATTTTCCTTTTCTTTTTTTTTTCCCCCTGGATAGGGTTTTTCGAAGCATGATGTAGCACCATTGATTTGGGTAGATCTGGATGAGTGATCTGGTATGAACGGCCTCCCTCTAGCGATTTTGAAATTCAATAATGTCTCCTCGGGTGATCTTGTCTATCTTTCTCTCTCTCTCTAACTCCCTTTTCTCCTCTCTCTCTCTCTCACTAAATCCCTTACTCTGTTATCTGATCTTTCTTTCGCACTAACTCCCTTCCTTTGTTCATCTCTCTCTCTAACTCCCTTTTTCCCTCTCTCTCACTGACTCCCTAACTCTGTTTATCAGATCTTTCTCTCTGTAATTCCCTTCTATCCGCATGATCTCTCTCTATGCTTTTTCACTCTCTCCCTCATTAACTTCTTTAGTTTGTATGTTTCTCATCTTTTATTTTCTTCATTTGTTTCTTTCGTCTTGAATTAGATTCATGTCATAATTTTTTAGGTTTTAGGGACCAAATGGACCCACCAAATGCATATCGAACAACTTATACTGACATTATACTAGGCTGGGACTATTTTATGTTTGGAAGAAAATGTTCTGTGATGACAAAGTGTCTGTAGTGTTTATGGTGAATTGTAAGCTGACACATATTGTGTTTGGGGTTCAAAAAAGTGTTTAGGTGTAAAATGATATACCCCAAATTCAAAAACACATCATGTGTCCATCAGTGGCAAGCCTACATAGGCTTGTGTCAACACAGACAATCATTCTCCTGTATGTTTTTCCTCATGTTTCATCAAATTGTTGTTGGAATAAGGCATTATTGTGCTGAGTTATGTTTTGGCTGATTCCACCAAATAACAACAGTTGCTTGATAATGGTACAACAATAAAACTCTTAATAATATGTTGGTTTTATGTTTCTTGTTTTCACTTTTTTGAGACAACCACTAGAGACCTTACTCTTTTCAATACCTTTCACAGTTAGCATAAATTTAGACTAAGTGTACCTTGTAAGGAGTTGTGATCTCTAACATTTCTATGTATTAGTAGAAGTGAAGCGATTTAGAAAGCATGTCTTTTATGCAAATGGTCTTCAACCATTTGCATAGTTGTGCTCTTGGAGGAAATTTATCCCTTGGTCTCTAAGATCTCGGGTTCGAGTGATGGTATGTCAAATTGTCAATAGCATCAAAAACCAATATTGATTCTTCGCATGTTGTTACCAAACAGCATTCTATTCCAGAAAATAAAAAAAATGGATTCTGGATTGAATTTTTCCAAACACTCGTCTGCGAGAAAATGACTCCAAAAAATGATGAATTGATTGAATCCATTTTATTGATTCTGGAAGAGAATCTAGAGAATGGTTCCTAAACGGACCCCAAGAGATGCAGGCCGAATCATATGCAACCCATGGGCATCAAGCCACCTAGCTTCAGCCCAATTGTCTCCCAGAAAAATCCCCCGATTTTCCGCAAAGGGGATAATGCAAGCATTCACCTTTCGCATCAGGGCCAGGTTAACCATTTCTTCAATCTGCGACCAGGGAAGATCAGCATCAATTCGATCCACACATACACAAACAGCCCAATCCCCTTGTCGATTTTTTCCTTCCCAAACTGGTTGTTCTACCCTATTATATTCTTTCTCTAAAGTCTATAAAGACCATGTGAAGATCTTTCTTCTTTTCTCTACTTTTCTATCAATCGCCTAAGAAATAAGAAATAGCTTCATTTGTTGATATACCAGGCATAAATTCAAATTGATATTTTGATACTCTCGTTTCATGTCTTAGTCTATTACTCTCCCAAAATTTATGTCTTAGCCTATTACTCTCCCAAAATTTCACTGTGTTTCTTATGAGCTTTGCGGAATGGGATTCGGAGTCTGATAGAGGAGCTGGATGAGAACATGCTATAGAATAGCATGCTTCATAGAATGGGATTCGGAGTCTGATGGAGGAGCTGGATGAGAAAATGCTATGGAACTGCTTCTTATTTGATTGTTTTGAACAGATCTTTTGTGGAATACTTTCATGGATCTAGAGGGCTGCGACAAGCGGATGCCTTGTCCCCTTTTCTCTTCTTGATTGTGGGAGAGGCTTTTGGACCTTTGTTATCAAGGGCTTTTCAAGGAAGAATGATGAAAGGTTTTGAGGTGGGCCGGAATGTGATGGTGATTTCCCACCTTCAATTTGCAGATGATACAATTGTAATGTGTAAAAACTCGTTTAGACAACTCAAAGACTTAAGATGTGTGATTATATGTTTCGAAACAGTTTTGGGTCCTAAGGTTTACCTTGCTAAAAGCCGTATGTATGGTGTGGGTCAAGTGGAGAGTTTGGAAGGATTGGCAGAAATATTAGGATGCCAAACCGACGAGTGTCCTACTACCTACTTGGGTCCTTCTCTTGGGGCTCCTTTCAAGGTCAAGGAACTGTGGAATAAAGTATTGGATAGAATTCATAAAAGGCTAGTGGGGTGGAAGGGGATGCACCTTTCTATAGGGGGAAGGATTATGTTGATCAAGTCAGTTCTCGCTAGCCTCCCAACTTATTACCTGCCTCTTTTTGTTATTGGTGGCTAAAGAGATTGAGAAGTGCCAACGAGAATTTCTTTGAGGGAGAGGGGGGAATGGAGAAGGGCCCCACCTAATAGCATGGGAGGAGATATGTAAAACCAAAATAAAATGGTGGTCTCAGGCTGAATAGAGCGAGGGACATTAATAAGGCTCGCTTTTCTAAATGGTTGTGGAGGTTTGGGAAAGAGATCGAAAGCTTGTGTAGACAGGTGGTTGCGAGCAAATATGGGATGGAAAATGCTTGGGAATTGAAAAGACCTTCATATTCTCATGGAGTGAGTTGTTGGAAAGGTATCATACAATTTCTGAAAAGTTTTGAGGAAGCAACTAGAGTGGATATTGGATCGGGAAAAGACATTGACTTCTGGAATGGCAAGTGGTGCTCTAATTGGCCCCTCAGGGTGGAAGTGTCTCATATTTAAGCTGCCAATTATTGGGATACTAGGAGAGGAGAGTGGAATATTGTTCTCAGAAGAAATCTTAATATTGGAAGATTGATGACATGGCCATTCTTCTAGGAATGGTGGACAATATTCACCTAAGAACCAAAGTGGATGATTCCTTAATGGGCCTACTCCAACAATGGAGTCTTTTCGGTGAACTCCTATAAAAGCTGATTGGTGATCAGGGGGAACCATCTCTTCTGTGGCAAAAGAGTATGAAGTTGAAAACCCCCTCTAGAGTGCTCTTTTTTGTTTGGACAGCTTGTAGAGAAAGGCTTCCTACATTGGACCTCCTTCAAAAGCATGGTATGTTTTAACCTAATGCATGTCTCCTATGCCTTAATGATGAGGAGTCTGTCCACCACATTTTCATTCACTATTCGTACGCCAGTGAGGTTTGGATGTTTGTGCTCAGAGAGGCTGGTATAGCATTGGTTTTTCCTCCTTGCATAGGTGATCTTCTGAAGTCTTGGAACATCTCCAAGATTTTAAAAAAGGCAAAGATTTTATGGAGTCTTGTTTGCCTGGCAGTGTGCTGGATCATTTGGCTAGAGAGAAATCATAGTGTTTAAGAATTACGGGGAGCCTGCCTTAAATGTTTGAATGAAAGCTAAAGACCTTTTCTGTTCCTTGGGAATGAATTGTAAAGGGATGGGGGAGTACTCATATGTAGAGACCAAAAGAGGGTGGAGAAATTTGTTTAGATCTCAATTCCTCATGTAGGCCCTTCGGGCTTTGTGGTCTTTTTGGGGATGCCTTATTTCCTTTGAATAAGATACTTTCCTTCATCAAAAAAAGAAAAAAAAAAACTTGATCCTACGATAATTGGTGCAGGCGCCACAGTGCTTTTTTTTCAATTCATCCGGCATTTTCTTAGTTTTATTGATCTTGTTGAACTTAGTTAACTAGAATAAGCCATCGTCTCTTGTGCATTTTCATAACTCAATTGGGATCCCATCTAGTTTTAAGGCCTTTCTAGTTTTTAGATTTCTTAATTCCTCTTTGACTCAAGATAATTTAATACCTATGGTCTCAGATCTCATCAATGCTACCGATTCTACCTAAATCGACATTCCCTACTTGATTTTCAAATAACAATTTTTGAAAATAAATCTTCCACGTTGCTTCAATCTCCTTGTCCTTAATTAGGACTCTTTGATTCTCACTCTTTATGCTTCTATCGTTATCTAGATCTATGTTTTCTCACTCATTTAGGCAAGTTTATATATATCTGTCTCTCTACACACAATACCCAACTTATGATGATCATTATATGCCTTAAATTTAGCCTTGTTTAATGCTTTCTTAGCTTCTCTTTTATTTTTCGAAATTTTCCTTGTTCTTAATCTTTTATTAAGCCTTATTACAAGTCCTCTTAGCTCTACAGCCTTTTGAACTTCATCATTCCACCTCCTAGTTTCTTTAGATGATTGCCTTTTTTGTCTAGACTCTCTAAGAAGCCATTTTAGCTACTCTTTTAATAAGCAGCCATTTTACTCCACATGACATTAATTTCTTCTTCAAATTTCAATTTTGTTTGTTCATTAATTTCTCTTAACTATTTTTTCTTCTTTTAGGTTCCACATCTCATTCTTGGGCAATTAATCTGTCTTTTTTTTTTTTTTCTTTCGTTCCTTAATACAGACTTCCAAAACCACTGGCTTATGTTGTGCGGTTAGAGTAGACTCCTTCATGAGATAACCTTATACTCTTTTGTTGACCTTTCTATCCTCCTAGCGAGAAAAAAGTCTATTTGCGTCTTATTTTATCCACTCTTAAAAGTCACATTTGAAGTATGTGTTTGTTATTACAAGATCCTATGCCATTACAAATTCTAGTATTACATCTTCTCCCTTCTTTTCTCCATATCTGAATCCTTTATGAACTTTCTCGTATCCTCCACTGGCTTTCCCTATATGCCCATTTAAGTCACCTCTCTCTCTAGAATTCTTTGAGTTATTATGTTTCCCAAAATTGTTTCTTTATGATTGCATCTAATTTTACTTGGGTGCATATGCATTAGTTATTTTAACTATTTTTTTGAACAAGTTTTATTGATATTATCCTCTCACCTATTTTTTACACATCTACAATTTCATCCTTTAGATCTTAACCTACTACTATTCCTGCCCCATTTCTTTTGTTGATTTTTTGCCTGTACCAAGGGCTCCAATAAATTCCATCTAATGGGCTGGAAAAAGGTGTGCAGACCTGTGAAATTTGGGGTTTTGGGTCTTCAATCTCTTAAACTTATGAAAGTAGCTTTGCTAAACAAGTGGTTATGGCGCTTTGGAGAAGTCAGTGATCATGGTGAAATTTGGGTGTCCAGGCTTGGGTTGGCATAGGGGTGCTCCAGCAGGCCCTTATGTGTCAGGTGTGTGGAAAGGCATTTACAGACTGAAAATTTGCATCAGTATGTGCAGTTCAAAATCAGTAATGGGAGAAGAATCCGGTTTTGGAAAGATTGTTGGTGTGGTTTGGCTTCCCTTATGCAGCAGTTCCTGGTTGTTTTCAACATGGCCTCTATAAAGGAGGGCCTGGTTCATGAGCAACTAGTTTGTTCACATGAGAATCTTTGCTGGGATCTTCACTTAAGAAGGCTGAAGGCCAGCCAACAACTGGGAAGTGGACTCTCTAGCTAGCTTTACTCTCTCTTTAAGGGACTTCAGTCGGGGGGCTGGAGGATGAGGACATGTTTTTGGTTCAAGAATCCCAGTGCCTCCTTCTCAGTAAGGTCCATGTATATGCTGCTCCTGCCATCAGGTAGTCCAGCTAGGTCTATGACGTTCATATGGTCTGCAAAAAAGCCATTGAAGACTGTTTTCTTCCGGTGGTTGGTGGCTTGGGGCAGGGTGCTCACAGTGGACAATCTGATGCGAAGTGTGGCCAGCAGGTGCTTCTTTTGTTATGCTGATGGTGAGTCTGGTATCTACTTATTCCTCCACTGCCTGGTCTAGCATTCTCTTGGGTGTTTCAGTATCCACCGATTTCAGAGGATGTGGATGGTTCCCAATTGTGATAGATCTTCTAGATATTTGGTTCCTGGCTTATATCGGAGATCTCTCTCTGCTGGGGAAGATTCTATGGAGGAGTGTCTCTCACATCGTATGCTCATCTCTTTGGAAGGTAAAGAATTCCTGGATTTTTTAGGACGTTGCTTCTTGCCTGGCCAAGTTGGGAGACAAAGCTTATGCCTTGTTTTTCACTGGGTGTCTTTCTGGCATTTCTTCAAAGAAGTTCAATTTTCTTCTTGGGTTTTTGACTCAGAGTCGATCATTGTCAGTTAAGGTTGTTGCTTTGTCTTTGGGATGTATCTCTCATATATTTTCTGTTTTAGCCTTGTTCTCCTTTTTGTTTTATTAATAAATATTCTCTCTATTGATCAAATAGCCATCAATCTCTTATTTTTTTCCCACTTAATCTCTTGAAGACAGGCTATATTGACTCTCCTTATATCCTTGTATTTAGCAACTCCATTTTTTTACTCATCAAGGTTCATATGTTCCAAGTCATCAGCTGAATCGTACTTTCTTGGATTAGCATCTTTACCCGGATTTGTCCATGGTGTAGGAACCCTTGCGTACTTCCCACTAGATCTGGCCACTGACGCAGCATGTGCATCCAGTGATCCAGGAACACCCTAGCTAACCCTTTCCTATTTCTCATTGTATTCAGTGATAATTCAGCGCATAGCTTCCATGGAATGCTCTAACACGAGGTCAAAGCAACAAATTTTCAAGATTCATCTTTAAGTGGTTTGAAGGTGTCATGCCAGCTTTCTACCTGACACAACCCTCCTCTATCCAGGCTTGGGACCGGCAGTGCAATAAGTATAACACATTTAAATGTAAACACTAGCAGAGTTCTGTTATATATAAAATGGGCAGTCCCAGTGCACGAGGCTCTCACCACTGCGGGGTCTGGGGAGGGTCAGATGTACGCTGCCTTACCCTGGAAAACAGAGTTCTTATATATATATATATATATATATATATATATATATATTCAATTTTGGTTATAACTAAAAAACTGACATAACCCTAGCTTAAAATATGTCGGGATAACATCTCTGCAAAGTGCAAAGTAATGTTATTGAGAACGTTGCTGCAAAGTGCTGACGCTTTGACCCTTTGGCTTACCCATCATTTAGTATAGTAGTGCTTACCAGTATTTCTCTTATTTTGTTCCAAAAGCCGAGAGAAAGGAGAATAACCTAGTTAATTTGTTAAGTTCAAATGTTTAACAAAGGGACTGAAGAATTCTTGTTAAGGTTTATGCCTAAGCTATTCATTTCTATTTGAGTTCAGCCCTGTGTTTGGGACCTGGCTTTCATTTCATCCTAATAGCCTTTCACTACATGGGAGAGGTTGTGCATTGTATACAATGGCTATGCAATAGCTTTTGCGTATATGAACAAGTAACTTATTTTTGTATTTGTGATTGTAAGTCAATCATGTATGACCTCATAAATTTGCTGACTATTAACTAGTCTGTTTCAGTACGTAGACCAGTCAGTGACCCTGAAGGCATGTGCTGGACTGAATGGGATAAAGTTGGGAGGACAAGTCCTAACTGCAGTTCAAGCTGTTCCATTTGCATCCACAGAGGTATTCAATTCCCTTGTGTTTGTTCTGCAAACCAGTCTCACAGAAAACATTGCTCACTATTGCAATATATATATATATATATATATATATATATATATATAGTTGTGTGTGTGTGTTCTCTTTGTTGTATTCTGTTTGATTATTCATTTCTCATCTGATATCATAAACAATAGAGTTACATATGCCAGGAAAATATTGAAAGGCCACCCTTCTATGGGACTCCAGAGCATGCAAAACCACTACTTGAGAAGCCCACAAAGGTCCTAAAGTTAAAAAATGTGGTATGGTATTCAAGGCTCATACTATTTATATGTCATCATTACTTTCCGTTCTTATTTACCTTATAAATTTTTTGTTTGTTTTTGTATTTGTTTGTTTTTGCGGGTAAATTGGGTTTAGTTCAAGCAAGAGGACCTCTCATCTCTATCAGGACCAGAGCTGGAAGAGACCTTGGAAGATATACGGTTAGAATGTGCCAGGTCCATGATAAAAAATTTTCTTTCAATTTGATTCACTTAAATATTCTTACAAAGTTCCATTGTAGTATTCATTAAATCCAACAATAATCCTGCAGGTTTGGCACCGTCAAGTCTGTTAATATTGTCAGGAGTGTCAGGTACAGCAGCAGTTATGTTACTGTGTCAGAAACATTGGAAGTCACTGACCAAGCTGATATTAAAAGGACCTCTCAGTACCCAGAGGTTGATGACTGCACCAAGGAAACAGAAACTATGGAGGAAGACCCTGTCCTCAGTTCTGGTGAAAATAGCAAACCTGAGCTTCCAATTGATGTTAAAGAACTACCACAAGATGGTGGAACTGCGGAAAATAACTGTACTAGCAATGACAAAACTGCACCTGATCTTGGAAAGGATGAATCAAGTGAACCCTTTCAACTTGATGGTAGAACCTGTCAGTTGAGCACTGATGGGATTCCCCTAGAATCCCCCAACCAGACGGATACCATTAAAGATCAGTCAGTTGATAAGAGTGATGGTAAGGGTGCTGATGTTCATGTTGAGGAATCCGGCATGGGAAACAATTTAATGGTTGAAGAAGAGTTGAGACCAGATGAAGCCACCAATGACAAGTTGCAAGAAGCCTCTATTGACTTTAGTAATACAGTTGAAATGGAATCAGATGCTGTGGAGAAAAGTGATGCTAAACCAAAGGCTAGCGATCTTGATGATGTCTTTGAACAGGGATGCATTCTCGTGGAGTTTCTCAGAACAGAAGCCTCTTGCATGGCAGCTCATTGTCTGCATGGACGACTTTATGGGGACCAGATTGTGACGGTGAATTACATTTCTCTTGATCTCTATCTGGCGAGGTTCCCAAAATAATTGTGTTTGAATCGGGTACGGCTTGGCATGATCACTGGTTAACATCAGGTCTGGTGGGTTCTTCATGTTCACTGTTCCGAAATTTTCAGAAGTTTCTTTTTCTGGTGATCCTTCTACATGGTCGTTACCGTGAAGTTGCAAGGTAACGATGCTTGTTTACTTGCCAGTGGTGGATCTTTTCTTTTTTTTGATAGATAATTATAAGTGAAGATGGGTTTTGAACCCAAGTCTCTGGTACGACACCCAGACTTTACCAACTTAGCAAGCTGGCATCTTCAGGGATGGATCTTTTCTTAGTTGCAGCTGATGAATGCCTGCTAATTGAGCTTTGCAATTGATTTCATGAAAGGAATAGGGGAGAGCTCCAGGTCCTCCTTTCTGTTGCCAGATTATGGTTCTTCCCGAGGATGAATGCCTTTGATTTTCCTGATTGCTTGCCATTTTGTGTTTTTCTTGATTTATTTATTTATACCACAAAAGGGAGAACCTACAGGCTTCATGCATTTTGAGTCTAGCACTTGGTTATTCTATTTGTATAATTGCTATTTTTACATGGAAAGAACGTAGTCTTTTGAAATGTCGGATCATCTGTTCGTCCTTATGGCCATGGCTAATGAAAGAGCTGATCCATAATGGTTGGATGTAACTATCAATCCATTGGCAACCGACGGAGAGGCAGACCTCAATGCAAGTCACTCGTGGGGAATACTGCCAGGGAATTCGAACCCAAGACGACCTCTCTAGTAGTGAGGCTATGCCATAACCATCTATACGAGGTGCTGATTATGGTTTTATTTATGTAGTTATTGAAAATGAAATTGAAAAAATGACTAGTAATCTGATAATTGGAATCACTGATCCATCAAAATGATAAAATTTTATCAACGAGGGGAATTGTCTCAAGCCTCGTTGGTACCAATGAGGCTCTTTCATTTTTTTTTATTTTTTTATTTTTGCATATTAGCCATTTCTTTCTTCTTATTTTGTTTTCGTTTTTGTTTTTGTTTTGGTAGTTAATGTCACTACAAAATTCAAATCCTCCTTAATGGCCTTTTATAATCACTGTGGTATATTACCTGTCCAATCTGTAGAAGATGGACACGAACCCAATGCTTAGCTAATGCAAATACTATTCTTAACATGTTTATTTCAAAATATTCAAAACTACTCAAGCAAGTTTTTGCAATCATCTATGTATTACTTTATTTCTCAGGGGCACTCCAGGGTTTCTTCCAATGAGTTGACTACTGCGAAATCTCATTCTACTATCAAATTTTGAATGCCAAGTGCTGATGTGTCCTGATGCCTAATAGTGACACTTCACTAATTAAAGCCGGTGTGCATAGCATAGAGCTCTTTTTCACTTTCAATTAAGCCGGTGTGCATAGGCCTAATAGTGACACTTCACTTTCAGTTAAAGCCGGCGTGCATATCATAGAGCCCTTTTTCACCTTCATATAATTGTTGCTCGACGGTAGCCAAGTGTTAGCACCTTAGCATGAGGGACATGAGGGACTAAGGTAAGCAACAACGCCGGGCAAGGAGAGGTCTGTGGGAGACCAAGGCACAGGGGGCTGTGCATGGGCAGTGATCCAGACAGCCAGACTGCACAGGGGCAGGGTGGCCCAGGCAGTGGTGCTGCATGCAACAAGGAGGGCAGTGGCCCAGACAGCTAAGGGCATGGTGAACCAAAGCACAACACCAGGCTGCGCAAGGGCAGGTGGCCCAGGCAGCCTGGTCAGTCACCAGCACGCAAGAAGGCATGAGCATCAACTCCAGGCACACAGGCAGGCTGCCTTAGCAGTGGAGGCACTCAGGAGATGTACACAGGCGGGCTGGAGAGACTGGCACCATCAGCATGGGTGCAGGCATCAGAGGCGCGCAGCACAGCAGCAGCGCACAGCATACAGGCGCGCGGCACTGGCGTGCGCGGGAAGCTGGATGTTGGCGCGTGCGGGAAAGCTGGGCGGCACACAGGCATGTGGGCACGCGAGCGCACGAGCGTGGGCACGTGTGCATGCGGGAACAGGTGTGGGTGCGTGGCTGCCAGGCTGCTGGGTGGTTATGCATGCTGACGTTTGTGCATGGGCGTGGCGCCCAGGCCAGGCATGGGAGGTAGTTGGGTTGGCTGGGAGGCAACCCCTGATGGTGCTGGCAGTCCAAGGAAGTGACACACAGGCTGAGACACATATGGCATGGCTGGGAGTCAGCATGTAGGCAGGTGGTTGGGGGCATTTGCATGGCTGGGCGTAGGCCTAGAGCCATGCCTGCCAGGTGTTTGACAAAATGTCTCAACCAAACCTGTGAGCAATTTTGCTTGTAACAGGTGGCCTACGGGCCAACTGAGGGAAGTTGTAGTTGCAAACCTTAATATGGCCGGCCACCCTTGTCTTTGGGGCAAGCAAGGAGTGTGAGACAAGTCCCTAATGTGTGAAGGAATAAACTTGGGCTATGCCTTTTGATATGTGTGTGCTGTGTGGGTCAAGTATGTTATCTGTGTGTGTAATGGTGGGTGTCAGGCTAGCAGGTCAGTAGGCTATTCTAGGCCATAGTGTGCAGTATTGTGTATACATAGGGAGCATCAGGCTGGAGACAAGAGGGAAGGCTGACTAAGTGAGCAACTTGGTGCCGGCACGGAGTAGTAATGCTGAAGAAAGTAATTTTCTAAGTGTTGGACCCGTGACAATTTGGTATCAGAGCAGTGACGGTGCTTGAAGAAAACTCCACAATGGCTGGTAGTACTGCTCTTGAAGCACTCAAGGAGCGTGTGATCAAGCTTGAGGACATCGTGATAAGTCTGTCCAATAATGACCAGCAGCCTGTAGAAGTGGCAAGGCGCATGGAGACGCTGGAGACTTCGTTGCTGGAACGATGTATGGCCTGTGAGACAAAGTTGGCTGTCTTGACCACTGACTTAGTCTCCTTGACAAATGTCTTCAAGGCTAATCTATGGGCCTATGAAGATGATCTGGTGTTGGTGAAGAAGGCATTGAGGGTGTCTCCTGTTGGAGCAGAACCAATACACAAGGCCAAGGTTCCAAAGCCTAAACAATTCCTTGGTGCCAGGAATGCCAAGGATCTGGAGAACTTTTTATGGGATATGGAACAGTACTTTAAGGCTGTTCATACCTCAGATGAGGAGTAGGTCACACTGACCAGCATGTACCTTGCAGGGGATGCAAAACTTTAGTGGAGGACTCGTTGTGATGACGACGCTACTACCGGCCGACCTGGAATACTCATTTGGGAAGTGCTGAAAAAGGAACTAAAAGATCAATTCCTACCCTGCAACACTGCATGGGTGGCACGTGTGTCGTTGCAAAAACTGAAGCATACAAGCACAGTGAGGGAGTATGTTAAGCAATTCTCATCTTTGATGCTTGACATAAAGAACATGAGTGATGAAGATAAGCTCTTCAACTTTTTATCTGGTCTGCAAGGCTGGGCACTGGCTGAACTATGTCACCAAGGCATGAAAGATCTACCTTCAGCCATGGCTGCTGCATATGGGCTGGTTGATTGTAAGACCAGTAACACTGATGATGGGAGCAAAGCCAAGTCTAAAGACAAAGGCAAAGACAAGACATATGGCAAAGACCATCGCAGCAGTGACGACAAGAAGAAGGATTGGAAAAATAAGGCCAAGGCAGACGAGAAAGGGGGGAAAATAAGCAAAATGCAGGCTGTTTTCTTTGTGGAGGATCTCACTTGGTACGTGATTGTCCTAAAAAGGAGAAGCTGAGTGCGTTGGTTGCTGAAGAAAAACCAGAAAATGAAGAGCCCACTCGTGTTAATCCTCTACAATTGTTGAATGCGATTCAGCAAGACAAATAACTGCCTCGTGGGGGCCTGATGTATGTACAGGTCACTCTGAATCGGCACATAGTTCTGACCATGATAGACACTGGTGCCACCCACAACTTTGTGGCAGATCGGGTTGTCAACAAGCTGGAGTTAAATGTGAGTCCTTACTCTAGTATCTCTCTTTTATTTATTATTTGTTGTTTTATATTTTCAAAAACTTATTTGTTCCATTTTTTAGTTTTGGTGAAAGTATTCTAATATCTGTCTTAACTTCATTCCATTTGGTTCCATTAAAAGGTATTTTCCATCTATTTTCGAAATTTTTACATCTTTCTTACTATGCCCACATTCATTTGAATCTAAAAAGGCATTAGCAAGAATTTTTTTTTTGGGAATAAATTTAATATTATAGGGGCATGATCTAATCCTATTAGTATATGATTTTCTATTATTGCTTCTAGATCCAACATTTTCCAAGTAAAGTTAGCTACCCCTCTATCTAACATTTTCTTATTATTAGTTCATTATAACAATTTTTAAACCATGTATGGGGAGTTCAACATAATTTAATTCCACTAGTCTACCTTCTTCAGTATTTACCTCACATTTCTTATTTCCCAAATTGATAATATTTGATCCCCTTTTTTGTCATCTTTATTCCATATGAAATTCTAGGCCCCTATACGTATTAACGACCTTGGAATAGTTTTAATTTTATTTGTTAATTGTTGTAGAAAAGCTCTCATATTTCTTCTATCTGATTCCTTGTATATGAACATACAAGACCATGTAGTTTTCCTATCCCCTTCTTCAATTTCTACTAGGATAAATCTTTGACATGACTCACTAATGTTATATATTAAATTCTTTCCCTAAATGATTGCTAAACCTCTAGATAATCTATTTGTGCTTATGCTAAAACTATTCCAATCTAAATTAATTTTTGATCTCTTTCTAAGTTCCTAACTTTTACATTTTGCTTCTACCTAAAAAATAAATTTTTATTTTTTATTTGGATTTTTAATTCATGGATTGTCAAGGATTGCCCAATTTCTTGACAGTTCTAAGCCATGATATCCGTTAGGTCCTTTAGGGCTGTTGACGGATAGTCACTTGAACCCATTTATTTAATTTTGATAATATACCCTTTGTCTCGTTCAATTTTACTATTACATAATTTATATTTTTCTTATGAAATTTCCAGTATTTATTTCTAAACATTTTCCTATTTTCATCTAGAAACATAGTTATTGAATCTTGCAGCATAAAGCATTTCCATCTAATATACTTAAAATTATAAGCATGCAACAAATAAATCAAATTTCATACCTGCTCATTCTTGGGAAGGTAAAAATCTTGCCTTATACTAAATGTTACATTTTTATCTTAACCATGATCTTCATTATCTTTGTCATCAATTCCTTACTTTTAGTTTATATTTTTTTGCCTTTGAGGGGGCTTCAGGAATGCATACATTGATCATGACTGAATTGGAGAATCGCGACTGGAATCGCATATCGCAACTGAAAGGTGTTTGCGTCTAACATGATCATCCAAGACTGAACCTAGACTTGTGGCTAAACTGATTTTTAGTAATTGAATTGTGGTCCTCGGCTAATTCTCATTCACGATTGATTTGAAAATAATTTTCATACTATTCTATTATTGTTGATTTTTCATCACCACAAACTAACAATTTGAAGATATGTCTATTCTCATGGGATAATCTGAGATTTACCATTTTTGAATCACCCCGATTTAATGGAAAGAACTTTAAAAGATGGGAATAAGATATGGAATACTCTTTAAGACAACAAAATATCTTTTACATGTTGACTGATGAACCACTACTTATCCTTTTCAAGCATAAGGCAACGGAAGAAGAAATTGATACAAGTGTCATCATCACATACTTGAGACACTCTTTAACAGTCTCTTCAACCAATTTTCCAAGAAGACTAAAACCACAAAGGACTTATGAGAAGCCGTGATTACCATCTACAAGAGTGAAGCAGTAGGAAACAAGAAATTTAATGTTTAGAACTATGGTGAGTTCAAGATGATAGATGGTAAGTCTGTTCTAAAACATGCCAAAGAGTTCTAGAAAATTGTCGATGTAATCATCTCTATCAGGATGACTCTTGATCCCCTCTTTCACGTCAACATATTGATTTTCAAGATGCCTCCATCTTAGCAAGACTACAAGACTAAGATGATACATGACCAAGATGACATGTCTCTTGATATAATAATGCATCATCTACAAGTTAGCCTACTAGAAACAGTGATAAGAAAATTTAGCCATTTGAGAAGGCTTATGTGGTAGAAGCTAAACCCAAGTGTCATTTCACATTTAATATGAGAGACTTTGAAAAGCCTACCAAACGCAAGAAGTATATTGAGAAGCCAAAAAGAAAATTCTATTACTATGTTTGTGGAAAACTGGGGCATTTAGCTATAGCTTCCAACCATAGGAAATATGGTGATGATAATTAACAACAACAATAACATGTACAAAAACAAAATAGGGGTCCATAATGAGGATTTGGCAGTCGTTGTCACTGAAGCTATTTTGGTAGGAGAGGAAGTTGACTGGTGGGTTGACATTGGTGCCACTCGACACATTTACGGAAACAAAGACTTGTTTACCTCCTAATAAATAGTGGGGGATAGCATGAACATGTTCATGGGAAACTCCTCATCCTCCAAGGTATTTGGAAAAGGTATAGTGGAGTTACAGTTTACCTCTAGGAATGTTGTTACCCTCAAAGAAGTCCTACATGTCCTAGACATCAGGAAGAACTTGGTTTTTTAGATCTCTTTTGCTTACTCAATTGAGTCTTGTGATCTATGGTATGGTAGATTAGGTCATGTTCATTATTAAAAAAAAATCAAACATATGAAAATCTGGGATTAATTACCAATCGAAGTAATGCAATTAGTGACAAATGCATCACATGTAACAAATGCAAAGTCACATACAGTTCATTCACGAGTGTGCAAAGATCATCAAACATGCTAAATCTTATCCACATAGACATTTGTGAATTGGATGACACATATCCAGAGGAGGAAAGATATACTTTATAACCTTCATCGATGATGCGACGAAATATACTTATGTGTTGAACCAAATACACTTTATCCACTCCTTTATAGGAATTCATCAAGATATTCTAAACCTATGTTGTCATAGTTGAATACGTAACCTTCTCAAGAATCGATGCATTCAACGTTTGGAAAATATATAGACAAGTTTTTTTATCTTTCTTTTATGCTTTATTCAACGCATCATTTTGTGCTTGTGTGAAATTCTCTTGATTTGTTGTCTTCATAAAACCTTTATCTACAACATCCCAAATCTCTTGAACCGTGGGAATTGTGGTATCAAGAAATACTAACCCTAAAAATTTTAAGGCTATTTTTCAAAAGAATAATTCAAGATAGAAAATATGGGAAATACAAATAAAATTAATTAAGGTTGTTTTTGAAACCCAAAAGAAATTTTATTCAACTCAATATTCCTTTCTAATTTCATACCACACGTTTTAGTCTCTTTTATATATGAAATTGAAAACAAAACCTAAAAGTAAAGAAACCAAGTTTCAAAGAAAACAAAAAATTAAGAAACCTAACAAATAACAAACTATTAACTTTGACTTTAATTAAACTAACTAACTAACAAACTCCTAACAACCAGTTGTCGATTAGCCCAATTTGTCTTGTTTGAACATCATTGTTGTCACAATACATAATATATAAAATTAACACACACACACACACACACACACACACACACATTTATTTATTGTAATTTTGTTTTTAACCAAACTGAGCTTTTAATGAGTTGAGCTTAGTGAAGCTCGGCTCAGGCTCACTTAGTAAATTAACTTAAATCAAGGCTCAGACTTGGCTCACCATGTTTAAACAAGCCTTAGGCTCTGCTCATGATGAGCTGAGTTAGCTTGGCTTATTGACAACCTTATACATATATACACATAGGAACAAATGTTATGTCCAGGATGGTGTCTTGAATGTTAGGAGATGACACATGAAAGAAAATGGATAGAAATTTATGTAGAAAATGAAGAAGAATAGGAGAAAGATGGGTAGTTTTAGTACTTTAAATACCTTTTAACTCATCTTACTATAATTGAGTTTAGACCCGATTTTGCCACACGTCAGCATCTCCAACCAGCCTGACTTGTGCCAGCCTTAAGAGAACCATAGACGAAATGAATTGCACGTGAGGCCATCTTCCACGCTATTTGGAATGGGAAAGGATCTGCTACACCCAATTTGTTTGTTACCCTATGTCCCCAAACACAAAAGGTGAGGTGTAACCTTATAAAGGCTTAAAACTATGTAAAAATAGTTTTCAAATGAAAACTAGGTACCCATAAAAAAGTGTTCAAATGAACATTGGTTCCCTATTTAAAAGAAGCACCAAAAAATAAAAAGCATCACTTGACAGCCTGTGGTGTAGGGACATGGAGGGACAAACAAATTTGGGTATAGCAAAGCCTTTCCCATTTAGATTTGGAACATGGAAGTGGTGGGGCTAATTTGAGGAGTCAATCCTCCATCCTTTTCCGTCTCTAACTAGGCCCCCATAGAGGCATTTTTCCCTCTCCATAAAAAACTATAAAACCATCATATCCTACCACTTTTCTGCTTTGCATAACTCAAACTAGTTCTTGTTCAACTTTGTTTCGATCTTCCGTTCTCTCATCTTACTCCATTGTTGCTATTGGTTTTCTCAACTCAACTTCGTTTTTCTTTTTCTTTTTCTTTTTAATTCTTTTGTTCTTTTTTATTGTTTGATTGATTCACTCTAGTGGTTTGGACGTCTAATAAGTTTTCCTTTGTATTTCATGTTACTCGTTTTATCAATGGGAGTTGGATAGAATCTTGACTTTAAATTTTATTTAGGGAGATTATATTCACACCTCAAGTTTTTGTAAGCACACCTCCAAAATTTATAAACTCCCCTCCATAAGTTCCAATTATAACCTTATTTCTGTTCAACCCCTCCCTGCTATGTTTCATATGCACACCTCCATTTGAAATTCCCTCAAACCCGTGTCCAACGTCCAACTGTTCCCTCCCTCCCTACCTTTTTCCTTCATTTCTCCAATCACTCCAACTGTTCCCTCCCTCCCACCGGCGTTACCGGTGACTGAATCATACTTCCATGACGACAACAAAACTTGCCATCAACCTCTAGCACCGACGCCGACGCCATCCATCAGTCAGGTAAGAGATTTCTTTTTTGTTAAAAAAGATCTTAAAAATTACCATGCAAAGAAATTAATTAGAAAAAAATAGTTTAAAGAAGTGTAAACATCAACTATTTTACTTTAAATTTCAGTAAATCACCTTTTTATTTTAAAATTTGTGGTTTTTTCCAGTTTTTTTCTTCCACGCGATATGTTCGACATTTCCAGTCCGAACGCATTAAGGACTGTTCAGCATCATAGTGCCAAACAGGCTTAAAGGTGTTTGGTATCACCATGTCGAACGCCTTCAGGCCTGTTCGGCATGGTGGTGCCGAACGCCTTTAGGCTTGTTTGGCATCTTAGGGCTGAATAGGCCTGACAATGTTTTTTTTTAATTTTTTTTTACTTCATTAAATATTTTCAATTTTTTTAAAACTTTTTTTATTTAATGCCTCTAGACACTATTCTAACATCTGATTCTTGGCATATGACAGCTATGGAGGCTAATCATTCATGAGTGGCACCGACAACATATGCACGACGGCATAAGGTTGATGATGTCTCTCGAGTTCGGGGATAGGTGTCTCACGTGACTACTGAGGATTCTGTGATAGACTCAGTAGTGGGTGAGACTGTACCTGTGGAGCCAGCAGCGGTGCCGCGGCCGTCGCCGACCCCCGATGTTGCTGGGGCTTTAGAGGACCCCACCTTATTAAACAGCTATTCCATGCATGTCGCCTCATTGATTTGGCAACATGGGGTATTTATTTGTTTATTTTATGTATTTGGCTATTTATATGTGCTATTTCATATGTGCGTACTGTGCTAACGCTGTTTTTTTTAGGAGCATGAACCGTTGAAATGTATTAGTCACGCAGACAAGTTTGATGAGTGGCAGGTAGAGGTCTGGGGTGTCCAGAACTCTAAGTTTATGGAGTTGATGTGGTAGTCGAGTCTATACCCCTTAGTGCATACATCATACCGGTCCATCGATCGGGTAGTCATCTCCGCCTTTGTTGAGCGTTGGTACTCTGAGACCAACACATTCCACATGTCATTTGGGGAGCTAACAATCACGCTTGATGATGTCTACACTTTGCTTGAGATTCCAGTGATAGGGACTCCCATCCAGGTTGAGCCAACCCGATTATCTAGCGGAGAGGCTAAGACACTACTAATCGAGACACTGGGGGTTACGGTGGAGGAGGCACAGGCAGAGTTGGATATGGCACAAGGTCAAGTAGTGATGATGGAGGGGTTGAGGCTCAGATTTTCAGGGGTTACTGAATCTGGAGTGATGATGAGATTGGATATGCTGTCAGGGGCTATTTGTTATATATTTTGGGGTGTACATTTTTTGCAGACAAGACGTGTACACGAGTATCCATTTATTTTCTAGTGTTGCTATGGGACCTGGATAAAGTCCATACATACGCATGGGGTGCTGGAGTAGTGGCTTATATTTTTCGTTAACTCAGGATTGCCAACCGGATTTAAGTCAAGCAGATGACAGGTTGTGTTACATTGCTTGAGGGATGGATTTACGAGCACTTTCTTCCCTTAGAGCCACATTGCAACATGGACTACCTTAATGAGCAGCCACGTGTGCAACGTTGGAGGCCACGCAAGAAGAAGGGGTCTCTTGGGGACAATTTGAGGGTTTTACAAGAGACTATTGATGCATGGGTGATCCATGAGGTATTATTAGTTATTTTTTAAAACACTTTTAATATGTTATTAATGTATATCTTGGTACATGTTGGTAGTTTATGACAATCCTTACTATTTTAACGTACATTATATCGGATTTGTGCAATTGAGATAGACATCATACACTGATTGTAGGGAACACCATGCATTCCAGGACATTGCATACTTCCATGGGTTATTGAGGTGCCTAGAGATCGTGGAGCCCTACCATCCCATGCATGTCCTACAACAATTTGGGGGACACCTGGTTATCCCCCCTGCTCCCATATCCCCTACTCGAGGTATTCGAGGTGCATCCACTGCCATGTATCGGCCGATATATACATATTTATAGCAGTTCCAGAAGGTGTGGGAGAGTCATATGCTATCTGATGTGCATAGATCTGTGCTAGCCGTGTACCCTTCCGAGTGTTTCATTGATTATATAGAGTGGTATCAGTGTGTGTCCTATATACACGTGCAAAATTCACTCTATCGTTCTAGCAGTGCACACCAGCCACTGATGCAGGGTACTAAACACGTCGATACTATCATGGAAGTTTATCATTTAATGTTTGCATGTCTATGTTAATTACTTTTTTAATCATTAAAAATGTATTCATCCTAAATTTTATGGTATGTTTTATTTCAGCGCAATGCGTTCATTGTAGATTACTCAGTCTCTTATGGATGGCGGTATCAAAGAGACACTAAGGGATAGATTGATTAGTACATTGTGTCATGTACGCCAGGTTTTACGAGATGGCATCGACATTGCATCCCCAGATCCCCATGCCCCATCTTCATTAGCTGCACAATGCTCAAATGCTCCTCTGCAGGCCTTAGCTCGCACTGCTCCACAGGCCCCAACTCCTCCTCTCATTACTCCACATGCCACACCTCCTCCCAGTGCTCCACAAGCCCTACCTCCTCCTCCCAGTGCACTTCCGTGGATGACTCGTATAGTTGCTCGTAGACTTGGCTCTAGAGGCAACAAATATATGCGGAAGAGGGGCGACGAGGGGGATGATCCCATATGTGGATATTTACTATTTTTTGGTATTGTACAAGGGATGGCCCCTACATACTTTGTACTTCATTATATTTTATAATCCTTTCTATGATCACATGTACTGAAACACTTATATGTAATGAGCAGTTGCTTTCTTTGTATTAGTTCTACTACAAAACATATTGTCTTTATTATGTTTCGATTGTAATTAATGGCCTTAAATGCGTAAAAAAAAGGAACAAATTCAAAAGTATCAAAGGCTAGTAGACTAATGCTTTTGAGAAGGGGACCATTGGATGAAGAAGGGGATTTGAAGGGATGATTGCCATATGGTATGTAGGTCCCACCATAGAAAATGGGTGATAGATAGGAGGTTCAAAATGTAAGGGTGTGGAGGCAACTTAGCCACACACATGTGAGCTGAGTTAACCTCCTCTCATTGACCAAAATGGATGGAGGGTTAGATGGATGTCATGTAACAAGGGGGTAAAGATGGAGGGTGGAGGTAAGGAGGTGATTTTCAAGGGATTAAATGGAGTTTAAGGGATCAATGGTGGATGATGGGTTAGGGTTTAAGATATATGATCATGACCACTCATTAAACGAGGGTTTGAGATAATGTCAAATCAAAGGCCCTAACTCAAACCCACTTTTAGGATATTTTGGGGAGCATTTAATGAGGGGAGAGAATTCTTGAGAGTTTCCTAATCAGGGTTATTTGGCAGAAAAATAGACTGAATGGGGTGATGATGGATTTGGGTGATTGGGCATATTGAGCCTCTGATGGTCCTGGCTTGGGTGAGTCTTTCAAAGGTCTCAGAATTAACAAAGTAGGGCCATTGATTAACTAATTTTTTTTTAATCTCTAGTGAATTCCCTGAGGTTTACCGAAGGTTCATCAACTACTGAAAATGCTTGGGTTTAATTTGAAGGGATTGAAGAATCCAACATAGAATGGATATAATAATATATGGGTTTGAGAGCTGGTTTTGAAGCCTTTGCAAGAACTGAGAGCTAGCTACAGACTATTCTAAATTTGGATGTCTGGAGAATTTCTAGGATCATATCATAAGTCAAATACAGACCAAAATTTGGCTACTAACTGCTCTAAATTTGATTGTCTGAAGAATTCCATTTTGTTAAATAAGTTTTTGAAGATAATCATGGCTAGAGGATGTAAGATCTAATTTTGGGTCATTTGGGAGATGGGGGAAGTTCTTATGATTCATTAAGGTCGATACGGAAGTCCCTAAGGTAAAAAAAATTACCTTTTTTAAACTTGAATTTTTTTTTTTTTTTTTGCCTTAAGCCTGTTTGACATTACAGGGTTGAACAGGCTTAAGCTTGTTCGGCACCATGATGCCGAACAAAAACAGAAAGATATATTTTTTTGCAGCCTTGACATGCCAAACAAGAAAAAGAATGAATACAAAAAAAAAACTTCCAATTTCATTAGTATATCAAAAAATTACATGAGTCACAGTCAATGTTCTTTACATGATCCCTAAATATGACTACAATGATACAATACAATAGATGTACAACAAAAAAAATTACATCAATCATTGCTCAAGTCTATAAAGTCCTTTGTAGCAACGCTCGAGCTGACAGCAAATTTAAACTCTTCGATCCTTCCTTTATATGATGGAAGCGCCTAACCTGACACGTTGTTATATCTATATCTATACCAAAATGTCGCTATTGCGGGGATTGAAGGACCTGTCATCTGGATCACCTGGACAAAGTGGTTTCCGTTAACGAAACCAATGACAATTTTCCTTTGACTGACAGCAAGGATAGGATCTGATATGAGTGGTAGGAAAGTGAGGCACTGATGCACACCCAAGTAATATAAGATAACATCATAATGCGATGCAATCAGATGTCCACACTCTGGCATGGTCATCCAGTGATCGTACAATGCATTATCATTGAAATAGGCTAATAAATATCTAATCTCATGCACTTTCTCGGATGACCCATATACTTGCTCGTATAGGAGCTTATGGTTGTCTAACTCGTACACCAGATTCTCCCTAACCTATACCTAATTATCCTCTCCAAATCCCATCAATCTAGTGATGGCCCTAAAGCCACAATGTTTGTCCACTATCACGTTTATAACACTTATAATATAAGGCCAAATGCCTTATGGGAAAGAGCGTATATAATACAGTGAGGAAGCCCGTCTAGATGAACTCGATCGAATAACCTACAAGAAAGTAAGAAAATGTGTTATGCTACACAACGGTTGAATTACTTCGTCACTTACACGATAATGTGTATATTAGTTACATTTTTCCTTCGATCTCCTCTACTGCGTTTGACTCACTGACTATACCTGGGTGGCTTTGGTAGTGGTGGTTTCTATTCGAGAGTAGTTATCTTGTAACGATGACACCCTCTCAAATACGGATAGATCACACCACATGGATGTGTCTATCTTGGTATGTGGGTGACCTCGGATATTTTTTTTAACATCAGATCCTTGATATGTGTGTTGTTCAGCGTTGCTAACTCTCGCAACTTCTGAAGCATTGTCAATTTAGTTGACTAGTTAGATTGGTTGAACCGTTGTAGAAACAATTTCATATCTACTGCGGTGTCCAAATCATGGCTTGTGGTAGGATGCATGTCAAGCTTGTGCCAATGCGCATGTACCGACTCAAGTGGAATGAGATGCCCCTACCTACTATACTTTGTTATCTCATGTGCACTGGGTAACCCGTGTATGCGTCTAAGAACACATCCACATGCAGTATAATCAACTCCAACAACACCTACATGCTTCGTCTCAGCCAAAATCCTCTCCATTACAGTAATGGATACATTGCCTCAAGCTCTTTGAACTCGGTAAGTTTAAAGCTAGGTTGCACAACCATCTTGCATCTCTCCAACCATGCCTTAATGGCTATGTGTTGTAGCTCAAGCAAATTGTGGATGTTCGTCCATGAGGATTCAATGTTTCATTGATTGGATCTAAGTTACCGCTTCAATTTTGCATGCACACTCTCAACCTTGGTGACATGTATATAAATAGTTATGTACCAACCAATGAGTTTCAAACTTAAGTGACATTACCAAACAAAAAGGTTACCTATTTATCGTAGTGGCCCCCAAATACATGAACTTGTTCGTCTAGGCTGCTACAAAATTGTCCTTGTATCCATCCAATCAAGTACTCCTCACGTAATGGAGTGCATCTAAATATGTGATAAATTGTTTCTCCAATAATGTCAAGTGTTGAAAGTAATATTTTTCTATGTGTGAAACTACCAATAGGTTCCATATCATCATGAACCTCTCCCACATCTCCTTCATCATAAATAACTTTTTACAGTTTGGAAACACATTCTTACTATGTGCCACCTACACAATAAATATGTAGCATTGGGAAACACCCTTGATATGATATTCATCAAAGCTAACTCATTGTTCATTACAATGACATTAGGGAGAGCATGGTCATCCATAACACTACATAGGACACCTAGTGCCCATACAAAGTTATTCTCCCTCTCATGTTGAAGATACACAAATACCACAGAAAAAGTTAAATTGGTACATGTCAAGCCAAAAATCTCCAGCAGCGGCATGCAATATCAGTTTGTCTTATAGGTGCAATCCATGATCAATACACTTGGGAATGCACACAACAAGTCCATAGAAATTGGGTATGCCCAAAAAATATCAGTGACAGTCTCGTTGTCTTCGGTTATCTGATACCACTCGATGTAATTATACTTGACCAACTGTCCAAGCAATTGTTGCATCTGAGATCTACCAACCTTTTTTTCCCTCTTTTGTTTAGCTCGCGCATTATATATTGTGGTTGTTGTAGTCGTATTGAGGGCATCTCTTTGCTTCATTGCACTTAATATGTCATTTGGTCAAACATTACTCTTGGACATATTTTTCAAAAGAAAGGACTTTCCGTCTAACAATCCACCCACAAAAGAATGACCTTCGAGATGATCCGCAACAGGGTGATTATGCACCCCGCATACAACTAGCAATAACGAATCGTCATCAGTGAGTAGCTTCTTTCCCTTCAGTTGGAATGGACATTCACACTTCTTGGTGCCCATTCCCTTAATCCTTACAACCTCGTTGACATTTCTTGCCATCTTATCTTCTCTATACCGCTCACTCCGATCGCATGCAATGATCAAACCTAGTTTTCTTGCGCCAGAATCGGAATCTAATTTTTTAATAACTACAACAAACCCATTCATCTTTCTTGTTAGAATATGTGTCCTATCAAAGCCATCATAGATACTTTTTATGTTATTTTATTTGTTTGACATTTATAATAAAATATTTTAATTCATCATCACATGTATATAATATGATTATGGGTAATT
>JAOXJP010169297.1:0-12713 GCA_025762735.1 Platanus orientalis
CATGTCAAACCGTCGCAGGCGCCGGAGTCTCGTGAAGGTTCTTTGATTTTATTTTCGATAATGCGATTTTGATATGCTTTTTGTTGTTTAAGATGTTCTGGTTTAGGGTTTTGATTATATTTTTTTGTTGCATGCAATCGGTAAAAGAGAAATTATTGTTTAGAAATTGCATTATAGAAAACCCTAATGACATCATTTTGAGTAAGAAATATATTTTTTGGTAACAAAATCCCATTTTTTGACTTTGGGTTTGGAATTGACATGTTGAATGACCAGCCGTTCTCAAACATGCTCATTAGTGCTTCTGTAGTTATTGTCATTCTATTTTTTTTGGATGGGGAGGGGGGAGCCAGGTACCGTGTGAGACTCCAGGGTTTGTTCTGAATGTTGATGCTGTGGTTTCGGAAGACTTTTGTGGTTCTGTTTTGTATTAATGCATCTGGAGTATATGATAAGATGAAAGAGCCATTTTCTTTTCCTGACCGTGTGTAGGAACATTTTGACTGTCAAAAAATATTCTCCTAGCAAAAACACTTGAAATGGTTTCTTCTCAGCAAACTATATTGCCTTGTGACATTGTTCATGCAGCCTTGTTCTTGCGCTTCCTTAGTTAGAATTCAGTTCCACTGTTTTTTGTTTATCTGCTATTTCTGATGATCATGACGTTGTTGGCCTTGGCATTATGCTTAGACGTTATTCCAAGTTATTGGGAACTTTGGTCCAGGGGGCCCGCAATAAGCAAGAATCTTGTTAGGTGTATTTCCTTGTTCCTACTTCAGATTTGGCATGCATTGATGCATTTGAAACTGATTTGCTAGCGAAATGGGTTTCATCTGAGGAGTTCATTCATGACATTAGGTCTGTGTTTTGGTTCTCCATGTTCAACATTTATACTCAGATGTTATTCCAAGTTCTCGAGAACGTGGAACCAGGGGACCCACAATAAGCAAGAATCTTGTTAGGTGAATTTCCTTGTTCCTCTTATAGATTAGGCATGGAAATATGCAGTTGAAACTGATTTGCTAGTGAAATGGATATTCTGTGAGGAGTTCACTCATGGTATTAGGTTTGCGTTTTGGTTATCCATGTCCGCATCAATAAGTGCAGCTTGAGAAGAGGTTTTTAGTGCTTTGTGATCCTTTGACTCTTCTAAAGCTCTTGTAGAAAATTCTTCCGTCTTCTCTATCTATTTTTTTGGTCAGCCAATTTGTGTCAAAGTAGAGTCCTGTGTCCTGTCAAGAATGCATTAATAAAATTGATGAGGCGGCTCTCCAATGGATTGAGAAATACAAGACTTCATGGAATCCCAAGATCAAAAGCAGAGGAGCAAGATAAAAGAAATGATGGTCTCCACAGTTTTAGGCTTTATTTTAGTGTTTTTTTTTTAATGTTTTAAGAGGGTTTTAGTAGTGGATTTAATGTAATAAGGCCATTAGAGCCAAGTTAGAAAGTTGGTAGAGAGCTACAATTAGTTTAGAAGAAGTTTAGGAGTATTTTTATATTTTTTCAGATTTTTTTTAGAATTTTTTTTTGGGTTTTTTGGACTGACTGTACTAGGGAGGGATCTTTTGGTTAATATTGGTCAAATTTCTTTTTTTGTTTTTTTTTAAAATTATAAATAGGTCATAAAGACCTTTTGTACGATTAGTTGAAGAAAAATTATGAATTGAGGTTGTTTTTGAAGCCCACAACTGGTTATCTTGTCAAACTCTCACGGTTTAGGTGAGTTCTTTATCTTCTTCTTTCTTCTTATGATCTCTTTTATTTTATGTTTCTTTATTCTTGAATATTCTTTAAAGATTTATACAGAAAATTCTTTATTATCTCTTTTAATCTTCTTTTCCTACATTCTTTCACAATTTACTTACTTTTTTCTTGGTTCTTGATTTCATATTTCTTCTGGTTCTCTTGATTTCTATACGACATTTGTAGTTTATTCCTAATTTTTGTGGGTTCCTTTTTAAAAGGGTATCCTACATAAAAAATGTAATTAAACCTTGTTATATGTAGTTCTATCTACTGTTGTCATGTTAAGTTTCTGCTTCATAGTTGACAAATTATTGGAAGATCTATTGGTTTTTTGGTTTTATTGTGAAAAAAGTCACCCTTTCTTCAAGTGATGGTACTTCCTCAGCAGCATCTTCTATTTTATTTTTATACTTGATAGATCCCTCGAAAGTGCCGAGTGCTCATCACATGATACGGAAGAAAAGCCATCAGCCTAGGGAGATTCTCTAGACCGTGAAACCCATGCTTATGAAGTGTTTTTTCGCTCTTTTACTCCAATGATTTTCTCATCTCGTCTTTTCCCTTTGTTCATGCCCCAGTCAGATCCATGGTGCTCGCGTATATGGCCCATGGTGGCTCCTCTCATCACAGGTTGCCAAAGGCATTTTATTCTGTTTGCCAAACAGGAAGTTTTCTAAAAGCAAAACACTAATTGTTTTCCTTTTTCATGTTTATTTTTCCTGGGAATAACTTTAATATATTTTTCTTTTTTTAAATGTTATATTTTCTTGCTGGAATTAAAGGAAACTCAAAAAAATGCTATCTACTTGCTCAGACGCACACCATTTTTTTTCTATTTATTTTGTTTACCGGTCAAACTAGTTTGTTAGAGAAATATTTTCTCTCAAAGCACCTCTCTTACTAGCTCCTGGTCTCCTGAAATGCTTCTCAGCAAACAAAGCCAATTACATCATTAAGGTGTGACTGTTCTGACCGTGAAGCACATGCGAATTATTAAACCTTTCAGTGTGATTCTCTTCATTTTTTTTTCTCCTATTTCCTTTTTCATTCAGCTTGTGATCAAGGAATAAAATTTAGACTTCAATGGATAGTTTTGTGGGGAGATATGGAAATTTCACTGGAATAATACAAAATAATGGGAAACATGTTGAATATTTGCTGTTCATTACGTTAAATCTTTTTAATGGAACTTCCAAGGGATGTTAAGATAAGCATGATTACGTACTCAAGACTCAAAAAACTATAAAAAGCATCTATGTACAAGTTAGTCACATGAATAAACAAATGGCTGCCAGACGTTTTATATTATAGATGAATGGTGATAACATGCCAAATTGCATGACTACATAGCTTATAGTTATATTTCTTTCTAATCAGGTATTATTATTATTATTATTATTATTTTAATTATTAAACAAGTTTTATATAACAAAGTCATGCAATAGTTTACCTAGCACATATCTTTGAGTTCCATAATTATATGGTTAAATAAATTTCAATCATTATGTTCTATTAAATAAGGGATATTCATTAAATAAGTACAATTTTTACAATGTGAAGCCCATAAATGTATAGGATCTTTAGCCTGTGAGAAAATTCTGTTTCTAGATTCAGTGTAGTTGTTGAATGCCTTGTTCCTTTTTGTTGCTTTGCATCTTTTCTTTTTTTCTTCTCTTTTTCCTCTTCTTTCACTTCTGGTGAAGGTTGTTTTCATGTTTTGCAGGTGCCGTTTTTCTTCTTTGTTGTTTTAATAAATTGCTTACCATTTAAAAAAAATATTAAAGTGCATTTACTATTTTTTGCTCTAGAATCAACTGAACCAAAATTTATAGCAAAAAAATGAATTTGTGATGGGATTTAGTTGGGTCCAAGAACTCCTTCAGGAAGTATAGATATCAGTGAAATTTCACTGTTGCCAATATTGGTGAAATTCTAGTGATATAATAAAATACTGGAACATTTGTATATCCTTAGTGTTTCATTTTGCCAACCCTAAAAGTGGTGAAATTTCGATAAAATTTTCTAAATACCTCTGAAATTATGAACCGTACTTGTGGCTAGAAAACTGAGACAGTTCAATTAAAACTTTATTCCCAACCAATGAAGGTGAAAGTGTTTTTATTATTTACTTATTGATTATTTGATTCAGTTAATTTATCTGGACAGCCACAAAAATATAAATATTTTCTTTTCCAGTGTGACGCTTGTGCAATTATCTGGCTAGTTGTACCCAACTTTTTTATTTATGAGAAAAAGAATCTATTGAAGAAAACAAGAAGGCAAACAAGGATGGGGTTGAGATGTCCCCTACAAAGCAAAGACTAAAATGATTCCCCTAGACTCAAATGAGCCCAGTCAAAACTCCATTTCTCATCTTCTCCTCTCCTCCTAATCACATTCTCCCAATCCCTTACAAGAGTCCCTTCCTCAAGATTGTCTCACCCTTTACAATGTTTAGTCCAAAAAATCAATATCTCCTTAACTCTTGTGTAAACCTTGAATGAAGATTTAGCATAATTGTTGAATGCCCCATTGTTCTTCTCTGGCCACAAGGATTAGCATACCGCTGTCGGTGCCATCCTCCAAATCCTTCTGCCAGTTAAATCAATTTTCATGTCGATGATGGTGGTGAGGATTGAAGTGAAACAATTTAGGCTGGTGGAGTACTGGAATGGGAGAGAGAGGCTGATCATGATCATGATTTAGGAAATCCCACCATTGCATTTTCCTCAGGGCTGCCAATGTTGACTGGGTAGTGGAAGGATTGGGGGAGGCTCGGGTGAGGTCTGGTGGGGTTGAAGTGTCTCATACCAGGAGGGAGGTCTCTAAGGCCCTTTGGTTCCGGAGTAAGTCAAATGCCAGGGTCCGGTACTTGCTGCTTTTTGAGGGAGACTGCTATCGCTATTCCGGAGGGACCCAATGGCAGCGGTTTGGCCATGTTTGTGAATTAGGAAGGTGGAGGATGGGGTCTGGTGTGCGCATAGGAGGCCGACTGCTGAGGCCAATCCTCGACGGTTATGCAGTAAAGAGTTGATTGCTGGAACCGAGGATTGCTGGTGAAATTGTAGAAGTTGATGGCTATTTAGATATCAAAACTCTGTATGGTAGCGAGGAAGACTTGGGGAAGTGAGGTAGGGTAGTGGTATGTACCAGGAAGTACGGGTGGGAGGTCTGCGAGGAAGCTTTTAACAGGATGGGTGAGGTGTTGAATCAGAAGGTCGGGTTGCCTTCCAGTTCTATTAATGTGGAATCGATTGTTGTCTTCTTAGGCTCAGCAGCGGAGGCGGATAGCCTTGTGAATCTCTGGTTGTTGATGGAGAAGGATGTAGGCGGGCATTTGGAGCTTGGAAGGTGGACACCAGCATTTAATCTTCCAAGCTGTAACGATCTTTTGAAATCCAGATGGCTGTTGATGTTGGGCTTTCCGTTTCACTTGAGGACATTGGGGTTCTTGAGGTCGATTGGAGGACTCGGTGGTGGTTTTGTCCGGGCTGAATGTGATGGTAGAGAGGTTCTTGGGGATGTTCGAATATTGGTGAAGGTTCTGCTATCGATTTTCATCTTCGATCATGGATGGGTGATTCTGGTTGAATCCAGGGTATGAGTGAAGGGATGACAACGAAGGATGCTGGTGTTTGGCCGGAATGGTGGATGGAGTTGGGCACTGAGAAGGTAGGTAGGTGGGAGTTTTCAAATTGAGGGTATGGAGTGTTGTGATTGGCGAGACGTGGAGATTGGTGGTACACAGAACAGGCTCATGTATTGTGCTCCTAGGTCAACCATTGCTGCCTCACATTCAGGAGATGGTTTCTGCTCTGGGGCGGAAGGAAGAGGCAGGTCGATGCCTCCTCTTAAAGGGAAAGAAGTGGTTATGGGAGTGGGGCACAGCTGGTTGGAGGTAGGGAAGGAGGCTGGAAGGGCATGTTCGTCCTTTCATGAGTAGGATAAGGAGCTGCATTTAAGTGATGTTGAGAGGGTAGAAGAGTCTTTTTACATGGGCAAAGGGGTGATGGGTATCTATTGTAATATTGGGTGACAAGAAGGGGCTGTTGGGTCTTTTGTCAAGACCGGTCTGGCGAGAGAGGTCATAAGGAGGTGGTCTCTGGGTCAGGTTCGTCTCTGGAGATTGTAAAGGAGAAGGGCGATGGTTTGAAGGCGGAGGCAGTGGCTGATTCTGGAAGGGCCAGCACTTCCATTCCAGCCAATAGTGGGGCCCTCTAGCAAGAAGGTGTTGCACAGGGGGTTGGCGACAGTCAGTCTGCATTATTCCAAAGGCGAGCCGGGTGATGATGTGCCTACGCTTTCTCAGGTGAGTTGAGGTTGCCAGGGATGTGGCTGGATGGGTTGAGGGCTCTCTCAACTCCAGTGGCTGTGATTGGAAGGTATGCCCGTTTGTTATGGGTCCCGTATATCAAGGTATGCCCATTTATTTTGTTTCTTCAATGGCTGATACAATGTATTTCACAATGGTATTCTCTCAGTTTGCATCTAGGAACGTGTTTTTTGGGTTGTCGTTTTTGACTGGCATAACTAAACAGTAAAACGTAGAAGTCTGTGGGTGGCACTGCTTTGACATATATTTTGTGAAGAAAATTTTTGTAATACTTGTGCACTCTTTCATTAACCTTAATCTAATGCTATATTATTATAAATGCACACACACACATATGTGTGTTCTCTGGTAGATTTTCGTCATTTTGCATATTTGGAACTTTGAGGTCTATAATTTGATGGAAAGTCTGGATATAATGTAAGCAAAGCACTTCAAAAAAGATAAAAACAAGTACTGATACAAGATGAGTATGAGTAAAATTATTAACCTTGTTTGGAATTGATATCTGGAGATTTGGATGCTATGCTACTTGAGTGCTACTGACATTTCTACTCAAAAGATTTGTACTCAAAAGATTTTAATGTTTCTGTGGATTTTAGTGGCTTAATGAATAACATTGCATTATTATGTTCTCTTAAGAACCCTTGCTGACAGTGCTGTTCTTTTCTGTGCTGTAGTTGATGAGGACACGCTCCTGACCCTTGCTCATCAGAAGTACAAGACTGGGAACTTTAAACAAGCTCTAGAGCACAGTAATGCTGTCTATGAGAGAAACCCACAACGCACAGATAATCTTCTTCTTCTTGGAGCAATTTATTACCAGGTTTTTTCCTTTTCCTTTTCTTAAGTGGTGTTGTTTGCTTTTGTTTTGTGCTTCGGAAATATGCTAGTTCTTGTAATTGTGGAGTTCTAATTTGCTTCGTTCTTGTGCATTATTAAAAAACTACGATGATATTAAATCTTCAAATTGTAGCTCTTGCTGAAGCAATGGTGTCTTGTTGAATAAAAAAATTTATCTTCTGGCTGATAAGGAATTTTGAACCCACCTAACTGTAAATATGTATTGTTATTTGTTTGCAGTTGCATGATTTCGATATGTGCATTGCGAAGAATGAAGAGGCTCTTCGAATTGAGCCACGTTTTGCTGAGTGCTTTGGAAACATGGCAAATGCTTGGAAGGTAATAATTGTTATGATCATCACCACTATCAGTGATTGTTGTGATTTAAAGTAGTTAGTCTCTTTTAGCTTTGATGGAGTTTGATTTGTGCTTTTTCCCTGAATACAGGAGAAGGGCAATATCGATCTTGCAATCCGCTTTTATTTGGTTGCTATTGAGGTTTGTGCTTCTGTAAACCTGGTTCCATGAGTTTTATATATATATGAGAGAGAGAGAGAGAGAGAGAGAGAGAGAGAGAGAGAGAGAGAGAGAGAGAGAGAGAGGGCAAACTTTATTGATGTAAGCATAAGTAAACAAGAGAAAAACAAAGCACTGGTTATGTAGCGTCAAGGCATCAATACTTTATTACTTTCTAATTAATTGGATCAAATAATTTGCATCAAAGTGTAGGATGTCTAACCCTAATAGAAAGGAAAAATTGTGTTCCATTTCTAGTGTATGGAGGTATGGGTGTCAACGAGCCGAGCTTTGTCCAGCTCAGCTCAGGATCATCACATGAAGGCAAAGCTCAGGCTTGGCTTAGACTTGTCACGAGCCTGATGCTTTGCTCAGCAATGGTATAAAAAAAAAAAAAAAAAGGCCCAACGGCACCCATTGACCCCAATTTGTCTGTTTTGAACATTGCTATTGTCCTAATATCTTATTATTATAAAATTCTTAACCAAACCGAGCTTTTTAGCGAGCTGAGCTTTAGTGAAGCTTGGCTCAGGCTCACTTAGGAAATGAGCTTTAATCAAGGCTCAGGCTCGATTCATGATTAGCCAAGCTCTGAGCTGATCCAAGCTAGCTTGGCTCGTTGACAGCCCTATATGGAGGGCAATGGCTGGAATGGGGAGCCATCTAGTCTGGCACTCATAGCAGTGCCGATTGAGTTTCCCGCAGTCAAAATATTCTGATTATTGTATCATGCTATCAAATTCATTTCTTATAGCTCCAAGTTGGTGTCAACCACATGTCTTTTCATTTGAGTGGGTGGACCCTTGGACCACTATCATTAAGACTTTAATGAGCATCAATGCATATCTGGTAGCCCAATTGGAAGCCTCCATAATAAATCTATTGTCGCTTTTGTATGTTATTCACAATGTAACCCTACCAATGCTATGGAAAATGTGGTCACTTGGAGGATGTTTGGCATGTCGCTGCAAGTTTACAACAGTTATGCTTAGATGTTAGACCGAGTTCTTGAGAACTTGGGACCAGGGGCCCACAATAAGCAAGATTCTTGTTAGGTGTATTTCCATGTTCCTCTTTTAGATTAGGCATGCAATGATGCAGTTGAAACTGATTTGCTAGCGAAATGGGTATTCTGTGAGGAGTTCACTCATGGCATTAGGTCTGCGTTTTGGTTCTCCATGTCCAAAATATATTCTTAGATGTTACAAAATTTATGCTTAGATGTTACAAAATTTATGCTTAGATGTTATTCCAAGTTCTTGAGCACATAGGACCAAGGGAGGACCCACAATAAGCAATAATCTTGTTAGGTGTATTTCCTTGTTCTTCTTTTAGATTACGCAGACAACTGTGCAGTTGAAACTGATTGCTAGTGAAATGGGTATTCTGTGAGGAGTTTGACTCATGGCATTAGGTCTGTGTTTTGGCTATCCTTGTTCACATCAGTAAGTACAGCTTGAGAAGAGGTTTTTTGTTCTTTCTCTTCTAAAGCTCTTGTGAGGAGTTCACCAAGTGGGAGGTTCTTGTTGGGTCTAAGTGGATGGTTGGAATTAATTCAAATGGACTTCAGGAATGTTTGTTTATTTGGAAAGATTAAAGATCATTTGTTCTCAGCTTGGGTCACTTGGAGGTTGGTTTCTTGAATAGTCATCCTTTTGGCATGGTCAGGAAGGGTATCCTTCATTGTGTTCGTGCCTGATTAGGCAGTATGTTAGAAGAAATTTTATGTAAATAGTAAATTGTTGGCTTTGTTTTTCTATGATATCTTTACTTAAGAGGGAGAATGAAAGAAAAATGTGATATTGGTCAGAAGTTTTATTGTAGCATTACACACCAACTTTCCTTTTTATTTTGGTAACTGGGATGTGTCACATCAACTGAAGTAATGACAGTTTCACATGCTTGTTTTGATGTGCTTGACTTCATTCTCTTGGGCTGTACACATTTCGTTAGGTAGACTGAAATGCTGTATTTTGTTTGCTGCTGAAGCTTGTATTGACAATGTGGCTGGGGATAACCTTGTTTGACGAACGCGATGAAAATTTATGAAATCTGAGTGATGGTTCACTTAATCGAAACTTTTTGGTACTCTGCTTAAAAGCTATGAGAAAATGCACCAACAGTGCCCTGCATTTTATCCATTGCAACTTATCCTTCATAATTTTTGATCTCCTTGTTTAATCATGGGCACATTGTTTATGTTGAGATATCTGTATTGTCCATGCATCTTCTTTTAGACACCTTGGTAATCCTTAGTTCTGTTTCTTTTATGCAGCTACGCCCAAATTTCTGTGATGCGTGGTCAAACTTAGCTAGTGCATACATGCGGAAAGGACGACTTAATGAGGCAGCACAGTGTTGTCGCCAGGCTTTGGCATTAAATCCTCTCTTGGTGGATACTTATTTCATTATACCTTTTCTTTGACTGTATTTTGATTTATAGTGATGTTAGTATTGACATGGTTTTGTTCAACTGGCATAGGTTGATGCTCATAGCAACCTTGGTAATCTGATGAAGGCACAAGGTTTAGTGCAAGAAGTAAGTTCCAACAAATTTAAAGTGGTTTTACAATAGGATGTAAATTTTTTTTTTCCAAAGAGAAGTTGGAAACGTGGCCCATGGAACTGCGGTTATTGGTGCACTAGTATATACATTTTACAGCTAGTTTGCTTTTATTTGTATGATGAATATATATATATATATATATATATATATATATATTTTGGAGTGGATTTTAGTGCAAATTAGTTTTCCCTTCGAGGTGTCTCTGGTTGTTTTATCTTCTAGAAATCACTGGAATTTAAATATCGGTGTAGAACTTGAAAGAGTGATCTTTCAGATATTTCATTTGATTGGGGGCTAACTGGTGGTTCTTTGAATGCTGTGTTTTAAAAATCATATGATTTACTATGATTGGAAATTAAACTTAGGAAAACAAAAAAGAAGAAAAGGAAAACAAAGGGATAAAAAAGGAATAAAAAGGCGAATTGCAAGCCTAAGTGATGAGGATAGCCTAGGAATTTAAAGAATCAAAGGCTGAACAAGGAATATGGGTGGGATGGATAAGAGAAGATATAAGATCTAGAAAGAAGACAAAGAATAATAAGATGATTGAAGAAGAAGAAATAATTAGGATTCAATAGACGAGAGAACTGAGATCTTCAACCAAAATAAACTTTAATTGCTCAATAACATAAATTCTCAAACTGTTACACCACTCTTATCTTCGCCATATTTATAGACAAACCCTATTATTAACCCTAGACAAAACTTGACCACTAACAAATTATCTAAAGAGACTCGTAATTAAATAGGACTTTGAAAAACATAAATCTTGTCATAAAGCATATCATCATCAACAACAAAAGCTATGTCCCAACTATTTGGGGTTGGCTACACGAATCTTGTTCTGCCATTCCACTTTATTTAGGGCCATATCTACCGTTAAATTACAAGCTGACATGTATCTCCTTGCTACTTCAACCCATATCAATTTTGACATTTTTCTTGTCCTTCTAGCACCTTCAACTTGCATCGTCTCACTCCTTCTCATTGGCGTAGCCATTGGTGTTCGTTGCACATGATTGAACCATCTCAATTGACTTGCCCTCATTTTATCACTTATTGGTACTGCACCTAAGCTCCCGCGAATGGATTCATTCCTGATTCAATCTTTTCTAATCTTTCCACTCATCCATCTCAACATCCTCATTTCAGCCACTTATTTTATATACGTGTAATTTGTTGGCTGCCCAACATTTTTTTTTCATAAAGCATGACTGGTCTTATAGCTGTCTTATAAAATTTTCCCTTTAATTTTAATGGTATTCGTTTATCACACAACACTCTAAAAGCACCTCACAACCAAGGTTTAAAGTTTTGGTTTCGGTTCCCCTAGAAACGGAAACATATCAAGGTTTTGGTGGATATGTATCGGCAACCATGGAAATTTTATGAAAACGATGAAAACTATAGGCAGACATTGAATTTTTTTTTTATGAAATTTCAGGATATGATAGAATAAGTAATAATACACCTTTAGGAACCATTATATATATACAAAACAACCATCTATAATGGTTGTGGAAACCAATAACCTCATGACATATGCTGTCGCTTGTGAAAAATATGAAAACACTATTGGAGATTGGTAAAAATAATACACACTAGAGCCATAAATGAGTTAAGAAATGATAAATAAGCATTTATAACACAAATCCATAACCTAACAATGATTTCATATATAAAAGAACACATTTGGGCCAATAGTCGTAGTACAAGTGTACAACAACAAACAAATGTACAAAAATACAAGAGTAAAAGTACAATGTAATGTGAGAAGCAAGAAAAGTAATATGTAGTCTAAGTCTCAAGTCCCATTCCAAGCCCTAACCCCACTTCAATACCACATATACCTACGGGGTGGCTCAAATTTAGGAATCATTACATAATTACAAAATTACATTACAATATTGTCGAGCTTGATCCACTTGGAGTTGCAATGCGTTGTTTAACTTGAAGATTTTCCTTTATTGTGTTTCTAACTTCTGTAGGACAAGCCCTACAACCAATCACATTAAGGTCCACATGAGATAAATGTTGCTTTTGTTTAGTTACCCACCCTCGTATCGTATTTCTATCTCATAGTAGTTACATTTTGTTCTATATGGATAACCTTTAAGTGCTTGTCCATGTTGCCACCCAATGTCATCAGGTTCTTATGCTTTTCTTGGAGGCATACTTTTGAGAGAGATAAGGTAATTTCTTTAATAAAGTAATGAAAAAACCAAACAAGCAGCACAAGACATGTTAACAGGAAGAAACGAAGCAAGAAAAGAGATAAAAAGCCAACAACTACAAAACAATAGAGCCCCACTCAAAGATCCAGGTATGATACAGAGGCTGCTTCCTCTTCGCAAATAACCACTTGTAAATCCTAGATAGAGTAGCATCCATAGCGAGGCGATCATCTCGGGTAGGGGTGTGCATGGGCCGGGCTTGGGTTGGGCCAAGGTAGGCCCGGGGCTTGGCCCACCATAGTAATTTCGGGTTCGGGTTGGGCTTGGACTCAAATATTTTTAGAAACTTTAGGCCCAAGCCCGTCCCTAGTTATTTTATCGGGTTGGGCTCGGGCTAGTCCACGGCCCATTAATTTTTCTAAAAACACAATCTTTAATCTCTCTTTTTCGACACCTACTTTTTCATCTCAACTCTTTTTTGGATGTTTTTAACTCTCAACACAACCCGTGTCAACTTATAATTTACCATATACAC
>JAOXJP010169308.1:0-12713 GCA_025762735.1 Platanus orientalis
GATTCATATGATGATCATGGGAAAGCATATGTAGATATGTGATTGTGTAAATGAATTTTACTAATTTCTTTGTTCAATAACGGTAAACCTCCCAAACAAGACCGTCAAGCACATCTAGCAAGGATCAAGGGAGATCCTGTTGTTGCATAGCTCAAGTCGGAGCAACGTGCCATCGGACGTTCAATAGGCAGTCTCACGATCGGGCATGAGTGTCCAAAAGTTTTCATTGTATACCCCCGCAGGATAAAAAAAAAAAAAAAAGATATATCATTCATTTATCTCTATTGTATATCTGTCCATTGATTCTATCTATGAATCAAGTCAAAAGAGTTCGTAAAAAGTTCCCCGAAGCCCCGGATAGATTGGATCGCTTCTACCAATGAAATGAATGCAGAGCCCATTCTGAATGCTTCTCCAGTCCAGAAGTTCTTGTGAAGAGAATAAAAAAAAATAAGATGCTTCCTTCTGTCTTTTAGCTCTTTACTAATCTTCCCCTCTAACATGGGTTGGGCAGCAGTGGGCGCGGAGGAAGAAACCTAAGAGAAGACGCTCTGCTCTTAGGTCCTTTTTTTAGTGTAGTTAACCCACGCTTTTTCAAAGAATCCTACACCCATGAGCGTACGGCCTAGCAGGCCTTGCCTTGCCATTTGACATCTCTTCCCATGTGACTAGGAATGCTCAAAGACAACCTCTCAATTGTGACCACCTGGCCTCTCTTGCTACCATGGTAGCACCTAGCGTGGTTAACACCAATTTTGTTCAGGCAATGAAGCTTACACTCATTCACATTGGTTCATCCTGCTATGCCCTGGGCCTGTTGCTCTTCTAATGTAAAAGGTGGTCGGCCCTTTGTTAAGGTGAAGTTCAGAAAATCCTAGCAGATGGAACTATCAACCCCTTTGTGTTAAGACCTTGGCACCTTCCTTACCCCCCTACGAAACATTTACCCCTATTTTGAAGAGGAAAGCTCTCAGGTTCCGCATCTTAAAGAAGTGCATGACCATATTGGAAGCACTAAGGTTAATTCACAATGGGCCAACTCACCCAGCCATGATGCATGACAGAAGAGAGCGAGCACAAAATGGAGTTTCCCACTTGGGTAAGGCTCACGTCAGGAAAGAAACAAGGGAAGAGAAGGAACCAGAGGAAGGAGAATCATTACCTATTTAACCCTTCTAATGCATTACTGGATGTTACAACTTCAACCACTTCTATGGCATCAAAGCAAAGTCTCAATACCTAGATATCTATGAAGGCTTTTCATATTATTTTTTCAAAAATAGTTAATGATGCTATTTTTAGCGGTGAAGTTCTTTCGTTTTCATGTTTTAAGGCATTAGAGAAGTTTGTATATTGGGATAATCAATTTGAGTTGAGAATAGGGATTTCAACTCTATGATCCCTAATTAAGTTTCAAGAAAATGATGCTAGTGAACTTTCTACTGCTTTAAACATTAATTTGAAAACTTGACAGACAATTATACAATTTACCTTGATGTTTTGACTCTAAATATTGGCAAATTTGGAGCTTTAGTGGTGGAAATAAACCTTAGAAAAATTCGTTGGCCTTTCTTTTTTTATTTTGTGGGTTTTGTGATTAAAGAGATCAGTGGCTACCATTGATATCTATAACCTTTTGTAATACTGGCTCCAAACCTTCATATTTCCTATGTTGAACCCCTTGAAGTTTTACCAATTCATGTAGATTTGGTGAATTTGTTTTTTAGTGGCTGAAATATGATTTTTAGCATAAGAAATACAATGGATTAAGTAATTCAATTGTCTAGTATTATCATCATACATGTGCTCTTATTGTTGGCCATTCTATTCCAGCTTATGGTTCTTCCCACTTGTTCTAAGTGTCTTTGATGAGTAGTATTTGATTGGGAGAGTTCAAAGTTTTAAGAATGTAAATTTAGTTGGAGTATAGAATATGTTGAAGGAATTGATGAGGAAGAGATAGTCCTATGTCATGGTTTTAGATGAATAAGAGATATAGTAGAAAGAATTCTATATGAACTTCATGAAAAAAGAAAAAGAAAAAAACTTGTGGCCTTTGTTTTTTTCCCTCAAAATAATGGGTTTTGAGATGTTCATAAATAGTTAGGAACCATTGAACATAGCCATTTGTAATGATAGAATTTGTGAAAGTTCCAAATTCTTCTGCCTTATAATCTATACTAAGATATTTTTGAACCATAGTCCAATTTTCACGGAGTTATTATTTAATCAATTAGGTGAAAACACATCTATATGGTATTGTGGCGTATATTGATTTAAAGAAGAGATTGATTCTTTTTATTTTTATACAAATCTAAAGACATCAGTAACATAACTATCAAATAACATTATTGAAAAAATTGGTTATATGAAATACAATCCGTCTTTATTAAAATCTTCTTTGAATTAGCAAAAATTTGCTTTCACCCATTCTTTGTATCAAATATCTTACAAAGGTATCAAATATTCAACACACATGTTGTAATTGGAATACAAATGGATTAAAATATCAATTTTCCAATATAAACAAAATAAAATTTTTTTAATTTTTCCTTCTTTGAGTATATTCAAGGGCAATGAATGGTTAAAAGATTAGACAAATCCCAAATTATCTTTCTTGTACATTTTCTTTTGTCTGTTTGACTAACTTTGTCAATCCTACCTACCAATCTCAAAGGTTGTAGATATCATATTTAGTGACCTCAAAACACTTGATATTCCCAACCTATCAATTATTCTTTATTTTTCTAAAACAATTGATTATATAGAAGAGATCTAGGAATGGAAGAGCAAAGTGAAGATGAAGGTTATTCAAGGAGGTAGAAAAAGGCTGTAAAAGAGTGTTAATAAGGTTGAAACATTTTGATCTATGAAGATGTATACCAAAGAGCAGAGGTTTAATTGGTTACCTTCAAAAGTTTCTCTTCCTCCAAGAATTTTGCTTCAATTTCAAACTCACTATCGAAGTTTGGGGGTTGAGATCAATCAACTAATGTATGCCAATGACCTTCTATTGTTTGCTTCTTATGTCAATGAATTTATTCCAACTATTGTTTGGAGGACAAACTTACGACTAATCTGATTTTTTTTTTTTTTCATTAGTTGATCCTGACTAAGATTCTAAACAATATTTTAGTATGGCATGGAGATGGTTTGAAGTTTCAAGTTCTTCTTCATGCTCTAGTACTTTAATGAATATTATTGTTGTTTCTTTGAATGCTATCATGAAACACTTGCCATGTTTTTGTTATAATTATACGTGGAAAAGCACATCAATGATTTTGATCAATATTTTTTATAGTAAAATCCCTGTTGAAACCTCACCTCCTTCCCATTATGGATATTTTCTAGGGCTGTCAATCGGACCGAGATGGGCCGGGTTAAGGTCAACCTGAGCTCAGCCCGAAGTATAATACCTTTGCCCAAGCCTAGCTCAAGCCCAAACTCAACCCAAGCCATCCTGCCCGAACCTAGCCTAATGTAATAAATTGGGTTTTGGGCCGAGATAGGGCTGGCTCGAAATTAGCAGCCCCAAATACATACGCCTTCCCATCGACGTCAGGTTGTAGACTTGAAATACAAAACATGGACACAATGCATCAAAAAAGATCAAAGAAGATGATTTGTAGATTAACAAATCCCACACAAACCAATAAAGTAAATAGAGTTAGATACCGACAATCAAAGGAAGAAGCAGTTGAGTTGTTATCATAGTGTTAGTGTCCCCTCTATGCATTCCTACTATCAAACCCACCACATGCTTGATTAGGCACTGGCACGTTCCTCAAATCCCCATCTAAACTCATCTACTAAACTTCAGTCAATGAAAAATAGAAGAGATGAGACGAATAGAAGACATGAGGGGGAACTGAGAAGAAATTAGATTTATATATATAGAGAGAGAGAAGAGATATGAGGAAGAAAATATATTCCTGTAGATCGAATAAGAGAGACCACCATGATCCATGGCGATGACAAGAGAACCAAGGTGCAAGGAGCAACACAGACCAGTCCCAACCAAGATTCTTTAATAGATGATGAGAGACTTGGCGATGATGAAACAGCATGGCAACGGCAAGAGGCAACGAGGTAGGGGGAAACCGGTAGAAGGAAAGGGGCTTAAAGTATGAAACAATGATTTAGGGTTAAAAGACTCTAGGGTTTGAGAATTTGAATATGGTCTTTATCACTGTTGGATTAGATTTAATCCAATGGTAGATATTCAAGCCAATTCAAGTTGGGTTATAAGTTAAGTATTTCGGGTCGGGCCAGGCCAGGCTTCGGGCTAAAATAAACTATAATGGAGCCTTGCCCAAAACTAGCTTTGGGCTTATAATTAAGGCCAAACTCAACCCTTCGACTTACCTAGTCCGCCCATTTTTTGGATCGGACAAGTCGGGATTTGGGCCAGCCCAGCCCAATTGACAGCCCTAATATTTTCATCAAGTTGAATTGATGAAAAATTAGAAAGAAACTAGGCTTTTGGATAACGATTATCAAATATTCAACCTTTGACAACCTAATGTTATACATAGGATTTGAACAATTTTCAAAGTAAGATACCAATTGAAAAGGTTGACATGGTCAAAATTTGGGAGACCTTTTATATGGAATAATTTCTCATTCATCTTGAAACCCTTGTGTTACATTGGTAATTGCTAACTAAAAAGATAAAAATTTTCTATTGGATTGAAATCATCTCTAGATAATTTATGCTTATACCAACGAACATGTAATGCGATGCCTTGGGTGCAATTTGGGTAGGTCAACTAGCTAGGTCAAACGGCAAACCAAAGTCCAATCCTAAGTAGAGAAATGCCAACCCAAGTTGAAACTTAAGTCGACCTTTGTTCTTAATCATCCCAACCCTAACCCACTTGATATGCATTTCTTGCAGGCAACAAACCAAAGTCCAATCCTAAGAGGAGAAATGCCAACCCAAATTGAAACTTAACTTTACCTTTATTCTAAATCATCCCAACCCTAACCCACGTAATCTACATTTCTTGCACCCTAGTATAATTTAGTTTTAGTTAGGTTGGGTGCTTTGAGAGGGTTTGAGTTATACCTTTTTAAGTTTAGAAATAAAAAAATAGAATGGATATAAATGATTATATAGAATGTGCATTATGTGAGCACTCGCAAAGGGGGTGTTGTGCCCCTCCTCCATGTGACAGTGTTGTCCCACTCAAAGAATGTAATACATGGGAGTCTTCCTAATGCGTATATGATGTGATCTATATATTACGTGTGGGTTTAGAAGTCACCACTAGTCAATGAGGTGTGACTAGACATCTTTTCGGGTTTTCCATAATGGAAACCAAAATATGTTTTAAGACAAGGTCTAACTAGAGTGAGGAAAAGGGTTTAGAGGTTCAATTACAATTGAGGAAGTTGTTAGGCACTCCAATTGGCCGTTGAATGTATGGGAGTTGGTGCTTATCCCATCATTTCATATCAATTAAACCAATTGGTCCAATGCCTCTTCTTTAAGTGACTCACATAAAGGAGATTAAAAGCCCCTATAAAGGATACCATTGAATAGCATGTGCTAGTTAACCAAAGGGATGTTCATTCCTTTTACATGCTTCCCCGAGCTGATAGGTGTATGTAGGAAATGAAGACTTTGAGCCCCAAGTATGTGTGCAACGAATTTCATGCTAATTAATAAATAAAAAGAAAAAACCCATATGCAAAAATAAGAATACGTGATTTCACTATACCTTAAGATGTTTTGTACAAGCGGAATCCCAAAATCCTCATATCACTCTTCACTCAATATCCTTCCTCCTTTTGAATTACTTTTTGGCATTTCACATATACAATCAAACATAATAACATCAAATTTAATGCTTTGGATGCGATGGGGCAATTTGGGAGTCAATTTTGTCAAAGAAACATGATTCAAACCCAAATAGAGGAAGGCGGTTGTCTGAACGATCATACCTCAGTTTACTGGGCTACGTAGTCATTTAGACAACCGCTAGTCTAAAGTAAGTGGTCATCTAAATGACCACCAAGGACCCAGGGGCCAGCGGTCAATCGAATGACTGTCGGATTTTTGGATGGTCATTCGGACGACCGCCGAACCTAGCTAAGCAATCATTTTAACGACCCCCCCCAATCTTTGCACAAATTGGCCTTATTTATTTTCCCAAATTGACCCCATTTCTCCTTGGAAGTGAGCTTAAATCTCCACATAAATAATTGAAACCATATTCATAAAATAATTCCAAATAGAATTCATCAAAATTACATCCATGTATTCATTCATTAAGTATACAAATTTATGATAGAAAATCATATACCAAATTCTTTAATACAGATTTACAATACGTAAGAATTTACAAGAAAAAATTTATAGAATATCAAAAAGAACTTACAATCAATATGAAATTACAATGAGGAGAGTTGTAATTGTAACAGAACATAACCTCCAATAACCTCTTTTCATAGATTCAAGCAAATCTCCTCTAGTTCAAGAGATTTGGGTGAATCCATGAATTGAATATCAAAATCAAACTTTCATTAATCTCAAATTGATAAGGAGAAATGAATTGAATCGATCTAATGAAGTTAAATAAAGAATACCAATCTATAATCCTAGATCTAGAGAACTAGCGTAACTATACAAAATTCATCAAGATCTACACATGCTTTCAATTAAACCTAAACAATCTCGTGTAACCTCATATAAATTCACAATATATATATATATATCAATCAAGACAAACAAAATTAGCATTCAAGCATGGCATATGAAGGGAAACCAAGCAATCACCAATCAAAAACATGTAGATTCAATAAAGAAGTATCCTAAATGCTACCTAATTTCATTTCTATCCTAGCATGGAAGGAATTCTCTACAAAATTCAAAGGAGGAAATAATACTTAGAACAATTGGTGATCTCCTTCTTTCTCATTAATCATTTTTCCTATCTTGCTCCTTGTTCTTCCTCTTTCTTCCCTCATTCACTTGTTCTTCCTCTTTCTTCCCTCATTCACTTAATTTTAGGCTCATTCTTGTAATGAAGAATCTTCCTAACTTTGGAGAAACCTTCAAAGTTAGTGGAGAAACCTTCAAAGGGCATTCTTAGGATTTAGTGTAATAAGGACACTTTAAGAAACACAAATGAAAGAATATTATAGATACATTTTTCGATGTTATGGTCTGTTTGGATATGCCTATATCCTTCCCAATAATGAGTTTTTGAAAATAATGCATTTTCTTAGATTCATGTGTGGATAAAGCCCACTCCCTTAGAAAATGCATTCTTCACCTAACCAAAACCAGTTATTGTTCAAGGTTTTTTGGAAAATTTTATGAAATCAACTTAAGCGTTATTTGGAGTCCCCAAGTGGACCCTATTCATCATTTCGGATGTTTTAAACCCAAGAATTTGATATTTTATGGGAAAAGGATTAGGTCCCTACTAGACCAAGTTATGGATCAGACAGAGGCCCTTTCTTTTCCATATACAGCCTAGCTATGGTGTAGCAAAGAAAAAAGAAATGCCATAAGAATTTAGTTTGTCAAGGAAAGATATCCTTCTAAACCTACTCAAGATGGCTTGAGAGGAAGTGATCTTATTAAAAACTAAACCTACCTAAAGAAAGCTAACAACTATTGTGATATATTCGCTCACTTGTGAGTGGGAAGGGTTTTTAATGACAACATCTCATCAAGAGATTGGCTTATCGTCTTTCTCTAAGATGAAGGGAAAGGCATTTAACAATCTTCCCACAAGTCAGAGTTTATCCAAGGGAGAGCTCAGCCCAAGGATGCTTTTGGCAACTGTGGGCATCGCGGAAAGACCCGATGGTCTGCCAGCCCCACTTTGCAGGATGATGCCTAGCCAACGTGGGTTAGCTGGGACATGGTTTTGGAATTTCCACCCACTCTGACATTTATAGATGGAGTTGAACATCTGCCCAAGAGAGGAGGAGTGTGGGCCTTGCAGTCGAGACTAGACCCTTAGGCCTAGAATGACTCTTAGACTGGTCTAGGATTCCTGAGATTTTTGGTAAGTTGTTTAGTCGTAATTAGGGAAGGTGTTAGTCACCCCAATTATCCACTTTTGTAGGGTGGCTCCTTTGACCTAACAACATCCAAATATTATTAAATGAGACTAAAACAATGTGGTTTTGACCTTTCTCTATCAGTACACTTGAACTTATCATGTACGGTTGAATATGTTTTTGGGGCAATTTCAGGCGTACAACATAAAACCACTTCACAGTGGATCCAATCCTGAAGTAGGAGTCATTCTAAGCTTTCTCAAGCTTGAATAATTCCAACTTACACTCTGAATGTGTTAATGTTCCTTTCCCATCCTCTGTTTTCCATATAAGGGTAAAAAGGGGATTTACCCGTGTGTATGCTTGAACTTTTCCAAAGAGGAATTTCATGCATATAGGTTTAGAGAGGGCTCACCTGGAATTTTGTGCAAAAGTGAAGCATGTTGCTTCACGTACAGGGGGTTTACAAGTCCCCTAGGCTTTCTGGACCTTTCTGTGATGAGGGAAAACACACTTGACAAATTTCTAGACTGTACGCCTAAACTTAGGGAGTATGCCTGACATTCATTGGCATGTCTGAACTTCCACAGAAGTGAAATTCAGGTGAGTATCCTACAACGGGTCCCACAGAAGGTTTCAATAAGACCCAGGTCCTGGATCTTCTCTAAAAATGATTTTTAAAGTCTAAGGGGTCTGGTGGACCCATTGGACACATGAGGATAGAAGCACAAAAGTGGGGTTCATTCAAGGTCAATACGCCTGAATTTCAGAAGTGCGTATGAATTTCCATTGTAAATAAAATCCAGGCATACAACTCCTGGACAGTAGTCCCGTAACTGTGTTTTTCACATTTTTGGACCAATTCCTGATGTCAACTGGGCCTAGAATTTTTTAGGGAGCTGAGCTAAGACCCTAAACACTTCTCTAAAAAATCCAAACCTCAATTGCAAAAGGTAGACCCCACTTTGGATTTTTCAAAGGGGGTGGGTTCTGTGTAAATTTACACAAATTCCCATGAAAGTCAAGGATTATGGGACCCATTTCGAGGTCCCTGCTCATAGGACTGAGCTTAAATTTGACATGGAGTCTTTTAATATGATGACAAGATTAATAGTAAACAAATTATAGCAAGATAACATTCAAATTAAAGACAAATTTCTTCTACAAAGTAAACTACAAAATTCAATATTGAATAGAAAAAGCAGTAAAATAATTAAAACAAAAATCTTGTAAAATACTGAAACTATGACAAAATGAGCTAAAAAAAATTAATTCTGACATTTAAACTATTTAGCTAATAAACAAAACAAAATTCATTCAAAAATGAACTTTATGGACAGGATTAAAATTCATGGACTCCTCACTGCTCAGTTTGTGAAGTGTGAGAACACATTTACACAGTGAGCAAGTGGGGTCCACTTCGGGGGTCAAATTAGCTCATTTGGGGATAAAATTTGGTGGATGTGTAAGTCATTATCATAGTGGCTTATAGTCAAAATTTTAGCCTTTAACTCCTCCAATTGGAGGAATTGTGGTCCTCACACTCTTAACTACTCAAAAATAACACATAAACAGGGGAAACAAGCTTGTCTCTCTTATGTCCCCCCATGGGGCTTATTTAATGGGTCCAAGGATGAGCCCACTATAGCAAGGAGAGTTTTAAAAGATAAGGGAGGAAGGGGACCAACCTGAGGTTAAGGCTTTTCGTCCCTTTCACTTTCCTTCTCTCTTTCTTTATCTCTCTCTCTTTTCTTTTTTTTCTCTCTTTCTTTTCTTTCTCTTAGAATTTTCTTCATATTTTCCCCTCCTTTGCTCTTGGAAGAATGGGTTATTTATAGATGGGGGCCTAGGATAGGGGTGATGACCATGGAAAGCATGGATGGACATGCTTTGGTGGAGTCCACCAAAACATGTGGTGAAGAGGGTGAGTTTGAGTGGTACAAGGTGTTGACTCCCAGCCACATGTGGGAAAGCCTAGGGGGCTTTCTCTCATTGTCTAAAGGGTGAGGGTGTGTTGGATGGAGGGCATGTGGCAAAGGGGGGCAAATGGAAGGTTGTTATAAGGAGGTGGGAAAATGAAGGACTATGGCAAATGATTGGGTTTTAGGGTTTCTAAAGGCTAATCCTAGCCCTTAATTAGGAGAGGGGTAGATGTGTGACATGTGGCAAGGGAGTGGAGATGAAGGGCTGAGATGAGGAGGTGGAGAAATGAAGGGTGAAATGTATTTGGAAGAATGAATGGTGGATGATGGGCTAAGGTTTAGGTCATTAGATCCTAGCCCTTCATCAAGTGGACTTTTGGACTGATGCCAAATCATAGGCCCTAATCCAAAGCCACTTTTAGGGTTTTTTTTGGAAAAGTAATGATTATTTTTCTTGAAAATATCAATGATTTTACGGATTTCTACCCCCTTACTGTCTCGGTGTGCTTTTGGGTTTTATAGCTTAGAATGTTTTGAGGCTTATATACTTTTTCCATGTCTCGGATGCTCTAGTCACAACATAATTGTCAGAATTGAATTCAGATGAGTGTAGGTAAGTCTAAACTGACTCTGAATGGCTTTAAAATGACTCGGACCCATGTAGAAGGGGTAAAATGGTAAAATTGATCTTTAGGGTCTTGATATGATAGATAACCTTCAAATTTTGTGAGGTACAAGTTTAAATTGTTCGCAAAACTGATACCCGAATCAAAATCTGTATTCAAAACCCTGATTTATCTAGGGCTAAATTGTCAACAGATTTGAGATAGATTTCTGTTGAGTCCTAGGTGGGATTTTTTGGGTTCATTGAATATTTTGGTTATTGGAATCTTGAAAACACAAGATCTGACGCATCAATAATCCAATTTCTAAAGAGTTCCCGGGGGGTTCCCAAAGGAGGGTCACTTAGCCAAAAAACATAACCTGGATTTGTGAGAATATAAGCAATTGGGCTATGTTGGGTCTGTAAATGGACCTGTTTATTAAGGGGTTTATCAAAGATCTCAAAAAATCAGAGAAAATGGGATTGACCTAGAGAGATTTAGGTTCCAGGAGAATTCTTGGGGGCTCACTGAGTGTCAAATACTGGTAGAAATAGTTCTACTTTGATTTGAGAGAGAATGGGGCAATCAAAGCATGTTGGGCCCTTTGAAGGTCGTGGTAGGAGTCTTTTTGGAAGGTCTTGGGTTTGCCAAGATAAAGCCACTGATTAGCTGGGTTTCTAACATGTGATAAATTCTAGGGGGTCTACTGAGGGTCCATCACTTGCTAAAATATGATTGGGTTTGATCTGGGGAGAATGAAGAAATTGATGTAGAGTGGCTTTGGCAATATTTGAGCTTGAAGGTTGTCCTTGATTCCTTGGCAAAAACTTGGAATTATCCTCTGACTGATCTGAATTTGATTGTTCAAAGGCCTTTCGGGCACCTACAATAGGTTAAAATATGGCCAAAACTGTCTTTTAAGGGTTTGGGGAAGTATTGGGACTTTAAAATGTCCATGTGGTTTGTTTTTTAATGCAGCCTTCAAAATGACCTAGTGGTTTTTTTTTTAATGCGGCCTTCAAAATGACCAAGTGGTTTTTTTTTTAATGTGACCTTCAAAATGGCCAAGTGGCTTTTTTTAATGCAACCTTTAAAATGGCTAAGTGGTTTTTTTTAATGCGACCTTCAAAATGGCCAAATGGTTTTTTTTAATGTGGCCTTCAAAATGGCCAAGTGGTTTTTTTTAATGCGGCCTTCAAAATGACCATTTATTTATTTTTGAAAAGAATTGATTTGAATGATACCTACGGCCATAAATCTTTGGACCAGGATATTTTTTTTTTAAGCAGACTCGAAGAAGGCACATATCTTGGTATATGAATGGCAGAACTTGACCAAACTAGTTGATTGATGATCTGAATCGTGACATCTAAGTTGTTTGTGCTTGCTACCTGCATGCGAGAGATCATGTCTCCCCCATCCTGCGAATGGTTTGATCAGGTCTCAAAGGTCTTTTAAACAGGGGTAATGTATTGTGTGTTTAATCCGAAAATGACTTGAGTATTGTTTGCATATGTTGTGAGAAAAAAAAAATTCTTATGAATGATAGAGGTTTGAAGTAAACTTGGGAATATAAAGGTATGGCAAACTTCCCTTTGCCTTGTTAAATTTGAATACTGAAAGATGAGCGACTTAAAACGCCATTCCTGGTTTTCACCATAAGTCTTGATTTTATTGCTCCTTTTTTTGCCCTTGTTAGTAGGAAACTAAAAAGTCTGGGTGAGATCACAATTTTTGGTTTTCACTCTAAGCTTTCAATTGATTTTTTTATCCTTCTTTTTTGCTCCCATCATTGCGAATAGGTTTAGGTATAGGATACCTAGACAAGTTGATTTATACTTTGTCAAAATCTAATTAAATGCCTGATTTCTATACTTTAATTTGTGCTTAAAATTTCTTGAAATGTTGAGGAACTTGAATGATTTTACAAGACATAATTCTGAAGGGATATTTCAAGATTGCAGAATCAGGGTTTGAGCAATTTAGGCTTTTTTATGGGATCATGGTTTTCTACAAAATTCCCATTTTATTGGAAAAGACTATGGTTTTATGGGTGTTAGCACCCAAATTTTGACTCAAGACTCATATGATTTCATTACAACATGGGATAGAACCAAGGTCTAGACACCCCTGAACTTTGAATAGGTAGGCATTCTCAATGGACATT
>JAOXJP010169319.1:0-12713 GCA_025762735.1 Platanus orientalis
TTGCGGTAATTTTTGGATATTTTGTCTAGAATTACAAAAATACCCTTTTGGGCTCTTTTCTTCTATTTTCTCATTTTTTTATGTTCTAATTCCTTCTAATCTTCTTTCTGTGATTCTATTTTATGATTCTTAAATTTCCGTGGCTACTTGTTTGTTTCAAAACTCTTCTTGATTTATTTGCTTCCGCATCCTTTATTGTAATTTATTTGAGGGCATTGGAATTATTCTACAACAACTATTGCTATTTTCCCCTTTGTACTGCATCACGGTGGCCTTATCATTCATTATAAGTCCAGATCCTAAGGATTGTGAGTGTTTCTTTTTGGAGTTTATCTCTTATACGTGGCTGAACTTGTTGCAGAATACAATCGATTGTTGAAAATGGAAGAAATATTCTGGCTGAAGGAGGGAGATAAGAACATTCAGTTTTTTCACAAAATGGCAGCGATGAGAAATTCCATCAATTCAATTGTAAAGCTCAAGATCGGTGAAGAATGGGTGACTGATACAACCAGAATTCAAGATAGTATAGAAGACTATTTTAAGAAGTGCTTAGAGCCTATCCCTTTTTGTCCAGACAAGAAGCAGTCAAGTTGGAGCACATAAGCTCTTCCCAATAGAGGTGGCTTGAAAGACCTTTCTCAATGGAAGAAGTACAGTTAGCCCTTGATAGTTTGGAAGAATACAAGGCTCCTGAGCTTGATAGTTTTCCAACTAAGTTTCTCGAGGACTGCTAGGATGTAGTGGGAAAGGATACTTATGCTACTCTAGAGGCTTTTTCTTCAAAGGATTAGTGGTGCAAAAGTCTTCATGCAACCTTCATCTCTTTGATCCAAAAAGAAAGAAAGAAGGGGCTGCAGAAATTAAGGACTTCCGTCCAATTAGTTCGGTAAGCTTCTTATACAAGTTATTATCCAAAACACTAACTATTCGTCTGAAAGCTGCGATCCCATCAGTCATATCGGAATATCAGAATGCTTTTGCTCAAGGAAGATAAATATCAGATTGTGTGTTATTGGCTAATGAGTACATTGATGCAAGATTAAAGCAGGAAAAGAAAAAGGTGGCGTGCAAAATTGATTTGGAGAAAGCTTATGATTGTGTATGTTGGTCATTTCTAAACATGTTGCAAAAGATGGGCTTTGAGCTACATTGGAGAAACTGGATGAAAATATATATCTCTGCCCCTTCATTTTCAGTGTTGCTGAATGGGACCCCAAAAGGCTACTTCAAAGGTAGTACAAGCCTCTATCAGGGAGATCCGCTATCTCCCTACCTTATCATTATTGCAACTGATTTACTTAGTAGATTGGTAAGAAAGGTAAGGACATGTGGGTTCATTGAGGGTTTTGTGCCCAATGAGGAAGGCCCTTCAATCCTGTTGATTCAACTTGCGAATGATTCATTGTTTTTATTGGAAGCTATTCTAGAGAACATTCGTAACTTGAGATGCCTTCTTTTAATTATGGAGGCTGCTTTGGGTCTAAGAGTGAAGTTATCCAAAACCTTGTTTTTCCCAGTTAGAGAAGTGGAGAATATTGAAGAGTTGGCCTCCATGATGGGGTGTGATGTTCGCTCTTTTCCAGGCACGTACCACGGACTCCCCTTGGGCGCCAAGTCGTCATTGAAAGACATGAAAAAAAGATTATCAAGGTGGAAAGGAAGATTTTTATCAAAAGGAGGTAAGCTAGTCTTGCTGCAAAGTGTTCCCTCCAACCTTCATATTTATTTTCTATCTCTATATGCTGCTCCAATGTTGATTATTAAATAGAATAGAGCAGATCCAACGGAATTTCTTGTGGCAAACATAGCAAGGGGTGAGGAAAATCAATTGGGTTAAATGGTCTGGGATATGCAGGTCTTTGGATCAAGGCGGTTTGGGCATTCGATCAGTCTGTCATCTGAATAGAGCTTTATTGATAAAATGGTTACGGAGATTCAGGTCTGAAAGAGAATCTATATGGAGGAGAGTGATAGCAGCCAAATATAGTGAAGAGGCAAACGGTTGGGCTTCTTGCAATCCCCTTGGGCTTGTTAGTTGTAGCATAAGGAATGAGATTCCTTTAAAGATTCATCCAATTTAAAGTGAATAAGGGATAAAGAGTCAAATTTTGGACTGATGCTTGGTGCTCCAATATTCCTTTAAATCACTTATTCCCTTTATTCTTTACTTTAGCAGAAAAAAGACGGGGACAGTGAATGATCATATGGTTCAAACCCAATCTTTCTGTACTTGGAATATGCAATTGCGAAGGAATCTTAACGATTGGGAAGTGGAGGACATGGGTAGGCTTATTGAGAATTTGGATGCCTATGCTTTAGGTGATCAGGAGGAAATTGATGAAAGGATATGATTGCTAGATGAGGAAAAAGGATTCTCAGTTCAGTCTATGTATCTTGCAATGGTGCAAAGTGAGAACATTGCTTTTCCGCATCCTTGTGTTTGGAACAAAATGATTCCATCCATGATCTCTTTCTTCTTATGGCAGCTTTGGTGGGACCGTATTCCATCTATAGACAATCTGATGCAAAGATGCTTCAAAACTCCTAATTGTTGTAGCGCATGTAAAGAGGCAAATGAAACTTCTGCCCATCTATTCATTCACTGTAATTTGGCAACAACCTTATGGGATTATATGTTGGTTCGATTCAAAGTACATTGGGTAGCTCCGGCGTCAATGAGGATGATTCTAAACTCATGGCAGCATGAGTCGTTTTCCATCATCAATGAGCTGAGTAAAGGAGTTTGGAATCTTATTCCAGCTGCGATTTGTTGGACCATTTGGGAAGCTCGTAATCATCGCATCTTTAACAATACTCACTCCTTTGCCGAAAATGGTGGACTCGATGCTCAGTAAAATTTAAGAATGGCTTTCTCCTTGTATTCACATTCTTGTTCCCTTTCGAGTGTGGATTTTCGATTGGGACCTCCTTAATTTGGATTTCCTAGGAGGTTGTAATCTGTTACGTCATCTTTTGCAGGGCTGGTTGAGGCATTTCTCATGCTTCTTCTAGCTGCCTTTTGCCTTTTGTCTTGTAATATATTTCATTACTTTTCAAAAAAAAATATATATATATATATATATCCGGGCCTAATTTTGGTTCCTTGGCGCATTAGAAGGGAGGTGTCCATTCAAGTGATGGTGGTAGGTTGAGGGACAATGGTAGTTTGAGGGGAAGTAAAGAGGTGGGAACTTCCAACCATGAGAGGTCAAGGGGAGCCGGCTTGCATGTAGATATAAGGCACACACAAAGTTTGAGAAGGGTGAAAATCCCCATGGATCCCTAAGTGTATCACCCATGAATCCAAATGGAGGGGTTCAAAACATATGTAACCAAATTTGAGGGAAAGTTTTCATTGTTTATTGCAATGGCCACACCATATTCATCAAGTTCATAAAGGAACCCAATGTTATCAAAGATGCCACATATATTTAAGAAGATGGTTCACGTGATCAATGAGGTGAGGAAAAAAAAGTTATACAGATTGTCATGGACAGAAGGATCAAATTCAAGAAGCATGAAAGCAATGAAGTCCTCTAGGTATAAATTTTTTGGATCCCATGCACAACATATTGTATCAAAGATGCCACATATGTTTGAGCTAAGGCCTCTTCTAAGGCTATTTGGAATCCGGTGATTGAGAGGATGGAAAAAAGGCTAACGGGATGGAAGGAAAGATAATTATCCAAAGGGGGGGAAGATTACCCTTCTTAAAAGCCGGTTCTCAAGTCTTCCCATTTATTTCATCCTCTTGTATGCTGCCCCAACTTCTGTTGCAAATCAGTTAGAGAAAATTCAGAGGGGATTCCTAGGGGCATGATGCACAAGGAAGAAAAAATATCAATTGGGTAAGTTGGACAACCATAAATAAAGCCCGAGACCAAGGCGGATTAGGTATTCAATCTGTTAAAAAGATGAATGCGGCTTTCTAGGGAAAGTGGTTTTGGAGGTTTGGGAAAATTCGTGAGGGCCTTTGGAGGAAGCTCATTGCTGCCAAGTATGAGGAAGAAGTGCATGGCTAGGTTAGCAAGAAGCCTTAAGGGGCTGCAGGATGTGGTGTTTGTAAAGGGATTTACAAAGGGTTGGATTTATTCTGGCAGTTGTCTCTCTTTAAGGTGAACAATGGGGAACAAAGTCAGATTTTGGCTTGACCCTTGGTGCATGTCAGACCCTTTGTGTACTATATTTCCAGGCTTCTTCAACCTTGCAGAAAACAAGGAAGAGTCTGTAAGGGAAGTCTGTAAGGAAGCACATGATTCGTTCAAGGGCCTTCTGCTCTTGGAATATCCAGTTCATGAAAAACCTAAACAATTGGGAAGTTGATGATATGGCTCTCCTTGATATCCTAGAGGCCTGCAGGCTTGGAGACTGTGAGGCAGAGGATGAAAGAGTGGCTGCCAGAAGAGGAGAAAGGCTTTATCGTCAGATCCTTATACTGGGCTCAGGATCATAGCCTGCCAAATCCTTTTCCATATCGATTCATATGGGATAATCGGGTTCCGCCTAAAATATCATTCTTATGGTCTTTATGGTGAGGCAAGATTCAGACCATTGATAACCTTGTTTCTGCCCCAAGGATTTGGTATGAACCCCTTAGGTCAGCCCAAAATTAATGCAGCACACAAGCCCTAATACCAAAATTGACGCAGCACCACCCAAAATTATCAATCAATGAACTAAAGCAAGCACAGCTGAATATAAAAGGGTGTACCAAGACTCTTGGTTATGGGTTAAATTGGTCCAGAAAGTGCCAAGCTGAAGTCAATTAGGATTGTAATTAGTTCTATCCAAAAGTAAACAGCAGTGTATACAACAGGGATTTAGGACTAAATAGTGAGTATTCCAAGGGCTTATGGGGTATTAAGTGGGAACGGGCATGGTTGTTTCTGGGGCAGAATGGGAGGCTGGAACAGCAGGCTATTTGGGGTGTTTATGCTGGATTTCAGGGTTTGTTTTAGGGGTAAACACAGCAGGTTAACTACTAGGTTTAAGAGGCTAGGATGTTACAGAACATAGGCTGTTTAGGGACATATTATGAAACTAGAATCAGCAGGCTCTGTGTGTTTGAAGTACTGGAAAGGTTTAATCAGATACAGACAAGGCTGATTAGGACAGAAGAAAGGCCTAAAACAGCAGGGTGAATGTGATTATTGGGGACTTATTTGGACTCATAACATAGGGTTATTGATGCGGCAGCCTTACAATGGTTAGAGAATAACTATCCTTTATGGAAGCCCAAACTTAGATTTCCCGAGAAATCTAAGTGATCATCTTACTGCTCACAAGTTTAGGATTAGTTTTCTTTAAGTTTTTTCATGTTTTATAGGTTTAGAGGGTTAATCTTCATGTAATAAGGTCTTAGAGCCATGGGGAGGGAGTTATTTGCAATTTCTAGAAGTTAGAAGCCTTTTTTTTATAGGAATTTTAGTGTTGGCCGTACAGCACATGTTTGGGGGGTAAAAGAGTTAGTTTCTATTCTATGTTATGTGGGGCTTTATAAGAGCAGCCAACCACCTTATTGTAATCAGTTTTTGGTGAAAAAAAAATTATTAATTGCAGTCCACAAGTTAAGCTTGGTATCTCTTCCACCTCTCACGGTTTTAGGTGAGTTTTATCATTGTCTTCTCTACTTTCTTTTCTCTTCTTCTCTCTCTAATCTTCTCCTACAAGATTTCTACTTCCCTTTTCTTTCTTTTCTTGTCTCTAAAATCTGGTTTTCTATTTTCTTCTTTCTTCTTTCATCATCCTTCAGTCTTCTTTATCATCTTTACGTATTCTTCCTTCTTTTTTATTCTTATTAGCTACCTTCCTTGAAATCTGGACAATTATCCACCAACATACATTCTTTAATTACTTTCATCATTTTCACCCAAAATCTAATTCCTTCTAAACCTAAGCCATCCATACCCATCTAAATATATCCATACAACTTTCCTCAATTTCCTAACCCTTTTCTTGAAATTTTCCCCAAATTTTCAAGAATCCTAACCAAGAAATCCAACCCCTATTCGTTGTACCATTATAGACCCAATTTTCTTTTAATTTTTTTTCATAAAGCTATTTCCCTACCTAAAATGGAAGGGGCAGCTGGGTGTCCCATCAAATTCAAAAACCATCAATTTGGGATTTCGACCATCCTTCAAATTCCTTCTTTCTTTATTATTATTTTTTCTTCAATTTCTTCTAATTCTCCATCCCTCTTTATTAATTGAAGCATCCTTGATTTGATTTACTTCATTATTGCATTTATTTTATTAAAGATTTCATTTCTTGAATTGTTCCTTTAGGGCATGTTTGGTTAGAAGTGGAATGCAGGGAAAATAGAATAAGTGAGGAAAACTGTACGGTTTTCCTTTCAAAACCAAGGAAAGAGGTGTTTGGTTAGAAATGAAATAAGTGCATTGAACTTGACGTTTTCTTTGTCAGATATTCCCTTTCTTTTTTAATGAAATTGAGGGAAAAGAGGAACACGAGAGAATAGAGCCGTTGGAGCAGCGACAAACGGTGACAACTTTGCAAATACATGAACCGTGTAAATCTCCTCTCCTCTCCTCTCTTATAGACGATCTCCTCTTTGTTGTTGGTCGGTTTATTAGTTTGCAGGTAAGGGAGCAAATAAATCCCAATCCTGGCCAAATGGATTTTATTCACCATCAATTTTTCCCCAATCTTGTTCCAAACTAGAAATTGGATATGATAGAATCGATTATAGCTGCCTAGACGGTGGTTCTATCAAACGTGTGAGACAGCGTGTCATGGAAGCAAGAAAAAAGCTTAGAGTGAAGAAAAAGTGGCACAAAAATGGAGTGAAGAGGAAGAACAGGTTGTTCATCAGGTTGTGTTCTCCAACCCTGCATCTTTAGGCCAGAACTTCAGGAACTGTCTCTCAATAGTCTTCCTTTCTTTGACGAGAAAATACCATGTTTCAATGTCTTTATGCTACCGAAGCGAGCTGAGCAGAACAGAGCCACCCCACTGAACATTGACAGCGGCAATGATGAATAGAAGGGAAGTGATGATGGTGATGAGGAATTTGGAACAATAGAGAATTTCGAGGACTTTGTCTGTGGTGGTGTCTCTGGTTGATCAAGATGATCCTAGTTATAACAAGGACCACGAAGTGTATTTCTATGGGAGGGATGATGAGGATGAAGATCATGAGATTTATGATAATAATGATGACAACAATGTGGAGAACAGTAGGGATACTGCTTGCAAAGATGATGAAGGAGGTGTGCACAATGTTTCATAAGTATCTATTGATAAATCAATTGATGACTGCAGCTTTGATCCTACAGTTAAGCTCGCCAATAAGCATCCACAGGATGGTGGGGGAAGATCATGACGTCTAAGATAACTCGTGCAAATGGGAATTGCTGAAATGGGGCTGTGAAGTTCTGCTCATTCTTTCTCTTTCTTGTGTTGAATCTACATGCAAGACTACGGACGCCAGTGCTTTTGAAGTAAATCTTGCCTTTAATTGATTTGGGGGATCTCGGGTATCGGTTCAGCTTCTTCGTTGTCGTCGGTTTGAATTGCGCTCAATCTCTCCATTAACAAGTTCACCAACTTGGTTCATATTTTGGGGTAACAGGCTCAACACGACGAAGCAAACTCTCATCAAGCCCTACTTCACTCTAATAACTTCTTTTTTTCCACAGGTTTAATTTTCAACCAAACAACAGTTAGAAAACCCAACTTCACTTCATTTTAACTTCACTTCAGTTCACTATTTTCTCTCGTGTAATTTCACTTCACTTCTAACCAAACATGCCCTTAGATTTTCAGCATATATTAATTTCAAGAATCAATCTTTATTGTTTCAATAATTTGTTTAGGCTTTTTGTTCCATTAATCCCACATCAGTTATAGCAGGGACAGCTTGAGGTTTAATGGACTAATACCTAAAGGTTGAAATGGATCTGCAAAGGGGTCAGATCAGAGGACTGATGCAGCAAAGGAAAACTCCCTTTTAAGGTGTAGCCAAGGAGATCTGTGTGTGTATTTATTCTCCAGATCAGAAACAGCCAAACAAATGTGCTGCCAGCCATAGGTCTGAATTAGAGGAGATTTGGATTCTTTGATGGAAAATACACAAAGGGGACAAGGATAGGTCGGCCGCAGGTTAGTTATTGATGGTGGGGAATGATGTATTATGATTTTGGTGAAGGAAATCAAAGGGGAATGGAAGAATGGGTTGGCTGATTGATTAGGGAGGGAGAACTAGGGTTCTTATGGTGGAAAATTCAAGAAAGGTGAGGGGAAACTTAGGGTTAGCAGATTAGCAGCAAGTAATCAAGAGAAAGTAAGAAAAATAAGAAGAAAGGGGAAGAAGGGAGAAGAAGAAAGGAGAGAGGAAGTGTACATGTTTTGGAGTAAGCCCTACCCCCAAGATACTAGGTAATCCCTACCTAGTTTCAAGTTTTAGGCACCAAACTTGAAGAAGACAGCAGACCCACTCATGGAGAGCAAGAAGCCAGCGAAAAACTCTTTATTCATCATCATTGTCGAGTACAATAGAGACTCCCTCTTTTAAAGACTTAAAATTAAAAAGAAAATAGAAACTTCAACTAATAAGACTCTTAATAAACTTCCTAAAAAAAAAAACATAAGACAAAATTAGCCAAAAACGTGGGGCTTCCTAGTAGTAGTCGACCAACACTTAAATTTAAATATGAATGTGCTGCCTAAGAAACCCAAAAACAAAAATCCTAACACCACTTATGTCCTAACTCTAATAGCTCATAAACTATTAAGCAAAACAGTAAAATACTCTAACAAAAGGACTCCAATCAGCAACTTTGAGCTATACTTGATGTACAAAAGATGTTCCTCCATGGTCTTCTCGTGTGGACCCCCTACCAAGCCATGTGTGGGTCCCACATGGCCTCCAATGTCCGCATCAATGGGTTTATCTTCTGCAATTGAGTAGAGTGCTTTATATGACATAGTACCCTAATGAAGTGTATGACACAGTCAATCGTGATGGTCCAACTAGATGGATTTTGGTCCTTGTGGACAACCAACCCAGTGCCATAGATATGCCTCATCCCACTATAAAGGTCAGCACCAGCATTATAGGAAGGGAGCTTTATCATCCTATGGCACTCCCATGCTCATCGTCAACCTCAAAACCTGTATCCAATATTGAGAAGCTAATGATAATAAAGAAACATTTATCAGCATGATATCCAGGAATAAGAGGCGCAATACATCAACATTCCATGACAACAACATTGTTACTACCTCATTACATCACCATTTCATGACAGAAATATTGTTACTACCTCAAGATCCAACTCCTTCAGCAAATGCATCATCAGCACAAAGATAAAAATTGAGAAAATATTTTTGAGCCATCCCGTAACTCTGGTGTTGATATAGAATTGGGATGACAGTTTCCAGCATTTCTTTGTGGTTTGGATTTATAAAATTCCATTGTCTATAAGTTTTTTTTTTATCATTTCCTAACTCTTATGTGAATGCATTTCTTCAATATATAATACCTTTTTTTGCATTTCTTTGCTCTTAATACTCCAGATATGTGCGAAAACGTATGTCACAATAGTATATTCCTGGCTGTGAATTTATGCTCGTCCTATCATTTTCTGAAGTTTCATATAAGATTTCTATATATTCTATAATATTTTTGTAACTTCCATGTTTTTACGATGTTACCATGGAGCTTTGGATTTGTAGATTGCATTTATATATATCCTTGGTATAGATGTTTCTTTATAATATATTTTTCTCTATGTGGATGAAGTGCTTTATTTTTTAGTATTTTTTATTATTTACTAGCCCTTAGTGTTCTAGGCATGCATAAACAGTGTATGTCACAAGAATATCTATCTCCTTAAAACATTATAAATAGTTGTCTTGCTTATGAAATTATTCCTAGAGGTATATTGGTTTTGGTTCTTATTCTATCATTTCCTAGAGTTTCATCCCAACTTCCTTCGTTTCCATAATGTTTTCACAACTTTTATGATTTTTCTATGTTTCCCTCCCACAAACTTCCACAAATAAATTCCACTTCCATGGGGACTGATGTTTACACTGACACCAAAGTTTATAATAATTCTCATTAAAATAACTACTGAACCTAAGCAGCTCAAATATCCAAACTACACATTTTTGCCATAGATGTGTCATAAGCCATATTTTGACCAAGGTTCTATCAAATCACGCCCGAATCTTGGGGATCTTAAATAGGTAAGAAAATTAGCTTTCTAACCATGTAAAAAATCAAGGCCCTTAGTGTTTTGACATTGAAAAAAGAGACCATAAATAAAGTGATGAAATTTCAACACCTTTTGTCTCCCCTTTGTTTCCTCTTTTTCATTTTTCACCCCATACATCTGGTATAAGATATTTGCTTCTTTTGTTGTTTCTGGGCAAAATGCACATACCAAAATTGGTATACGAATTGCTAATGCTCCCACATCCCACTCAAAATAATAATAATAATAAATATAAACAAATATTAAATGCAACAGATACAAAGATATTAGTAAAAACATCTTGAAGGGTACCTCTTCAATGTCTTCGTTACTGTAGATTCCATATCGAAACGCCTGGCTCAAGTTATTTGCTAGCGCTGCCACATCATAATCTCTATCTCGGAAATCATCATCATCACTGTCCCTAGTTCTATCATGTAATGCAGTCGGCCTCCTGCAAATGTTAATAAAGCCAATGATTTCTTTTTTGATGAGAAAAAAGACTTTATCAATGAAGAGAGAAAAACAGCAACCCAGCAGCAGGGGGACAAGATTACAAGAAGAGTCCCAAAACTAGGAAGAATAGGAAAGAAAAAGAAATTATTTCTGATCACAAATGAGAATAATACCAATGATTTATTATCTAAGAAATCCGAGGGAGAGGGGAAAATACATCAAATTTGTCCAAAGATGAATATGAGGGGTACCATGTCGGTTTTCACAATCTCAGTAATGCACAAGGAAATTAACACAAAAAAGGACTAACTAGGCAAATGCTAACCACAGAACTACAAGAGAGACATTTAGAAATTGATCATTAATGAGATTTAGGGGCTAATACCCCCATCCTAGAGGTAAGAGGTGGCTCACCAACTGATAGATCTGGACTGAGAGACAGTCAACTAATCACATGTGTGTTCAATGGTTACCTACAGCACTTCACATGGTGGCAGGACCATGGTATACTTTTACTTTACGCATTACAGTTAATTTACTCTATATTAGGAGGATGAGCCAAGTTACATATCACTTGGGCACAGCACTAAAACGCATACCATGAGAGAATTCATTTATCTATTTGACTGATACTTCTAGCAAACTTTAAGTAAACATAATGATGGGTCAAATTGCTTAAGCCATGAACAAGTTTAGAAATCATAAAAAGGTCTTAACAGAATGAACTAAAAAGAGAAATATATGGACATGAAAAACCATGGCCTTGCATTAACAATATGCAGGAAAACAGAGTACATCACAATTTGAATATGATGGCCTTGACCATTCATGGCTAAGAAAGATGAACAACGGCAAGAAGTGCATTAATATTGATTGCTACTCAAGAAAATAGCATGTACAGTATGGTGTCTAGAAAGAAATTTTTGACATGTTTCAAAATTCAAAACTAGGGCATAAAGCTTTAAGATTAAAAACTGCAGCATAATAAGTGCCAAAAATATCTGCACCAAAATGGGAAATGTGTCTGTAAATTGTGATGCCAATCATAAATGCCTCAACAATAACCAGAAATGCCTCTTCAAACAAAGCAAACAAAATGTTATCATATTTTATTTACCACATTGTATGCCTGGAACTAGATAATCTTTGTGTAGGCCTTCATTTCATTGGTTCCCATTATCACCTTTCCCGTCTATAGTATTAAAGTTACAATCAACTACTGATGTATGCACCACTGAAGACTTCTTCAAGAACGCAAAAAGAAAACAAAATAATAAAGAAATGCAATCCCATTAAATAATTGTCATTAAATGTAAATTAACACATACCCACAGGCCCACTGGTGGACATTCTCCACGGTATTGCGTTTGAGTAGGACGTTTGAATGCCAATCAACCCATTCAGTATTTTCCTATAAAAAGAAAAACCACAAACATTTTATAATTTAAAAAAAAAAAAAACCACAAATTAATAACATGTTTATACAACTTTCTTTTTATTGATAACAAAAGATATTAAAACCCCATATGACTTCTCACAAGGGCAGGGCCATGTCCCTATGGAGCCAAACAGTGTTTACAGTAGTTGATACAAACTGTTAAATGTGTATATAAATGTGAAGTGCAACAAGGGCATATGGTTTACATATATATGGCAGAGATCAATTCCCAATTTTTATCAATAATATAAACATATAGGGGGTGTCCATCTCATTCTATATACCACCCTCACACGCTTTAATTCCATGTAATGCAGAGTTTGCCCTTCCCTAATCCCCGCCAATTTTCTATTTTTAGGTTGACTAGAAGCCCAATGGTCCTTTTAAAGCATTTGAGGATGTTCCTCATGTAACAAACAAAATCGTCACTCGTCTAACAAAAAACAATCTTGTCATCCAAAATTTGTAAATTGAACACCTCAATGTTTTCTTGACCAATCATGAAACCTCTTACGAGATGAAGAGATTTGGCCCTAGAAAGAAGTAGAGTTAGCACATCTCCCACAATGATGAAGGGGGGGGGGGGGGGGCGG
>JAOXJP010169330.1:0-12713 GCA_025762735.1 Platanus orientalis
TATTACTCTCTTATTCTTGTGTTGTTATTGATGGAGGTGGGTATGGCTGAGGTTGGTATGCTGAAAATGACATTTCCCCTTTGAATCCCACAATTTTCAGAATCTAGAAACTAATATAGTGTTGCTGGAAAATTTTACCTAGGCTTTAGAACTCCATACCTGTTGTACAGGTACGGACACCCAAATCAGCCCTAGATTTTGGGTGAATTTTTCATGTGGGACTCTTTCATTGAGTCCCCACCAACCAGCAGCCACATTTTTCCTATAACTTCAATCAGATTGGCCCATTTTGTTGATCACAAATACTCAAAAATAAGCATTGCTGACTTGATTATTGTCACTAACAGGAAACATTGTTCTCTCATGACTGTTGAATTATTTCATTACTTGAATATGGACTGTTCTTGCATAATGCTAAGATCATTACTAAATCACCTTGTTGAGACCTAAACTACATGGCTAAGAGTAGGAATTTTGGTTATATTCTTCCATTACTTTAGGTAATCCGATAAGATCTCTTCAATCTTTTGTAACTTGCATGCATATTTCTTCTATTTTCTACAAACCACATGCATCCGGCATCGAAAAGATTCAGCAAACCAGCTTAACCGCATTCTCAATCTTTTGTACTACTTAAAAATTAGACATGGAGGTCATAAATGAGGCCATGGAGTGCCAAGGGTTGGTCTAAGCTCGATGCAAAAGAAACCCAATCAGAGAAGGTTGATATGGTAAGGAATCTAGGATTCCTTAACGTCTTAAAAGGGGATGAAGCCAATAGAATTAAACTCTCATTAATGCAACTTGGCCGCAAGTTAACCAAATATTCAGTGCACCCAGAGCTTATAAAGCAAGTAGCAATGGTGAAAATTGGAGCAAGTGACCGAAAATCAAGTGGAAGGTTCTGTTTAAGGCCTTTTGCAAGCTATGAAGAAGTTGATACCCGCCAAAAAGCCTAACCATACACTCCAACATACTAAGCTTAAGCCTTAGCAACTTGGTGTGTCCTGAAAGAAACTTGGAATGGGTTTTCAACTTTCAAAATAAAAACAAGTACTCAAAATATTTCAAAGTTTTTTGTTTTCTTCCTTGTTTACTTTGATACCTCTGGATAAAATTTAACTTATAAAGAAGAAGAGAAAATATACCTTCAAAATCCTAAAAAAATATACCTTCCATAACCAAGGGTTCTGTATTTCTAAACAGACATCCAATGAAACTGATGCGGGGCTGCTGCCTATGGAAGGGTAGTAATTCCCTGCTTATGTAGACCCAACAGAAACTAGAAACAAGCTTTTAAAGAAGAAACAAAATAACACAAAATCAATTCTGGACAGTTTCAGGGCAGAACACTGAAATTATGAAAATACCCGAGTAGAAAAGTTAGAATGACGTGAAAATTTACAGTCCTAATTGATGATTAGGGAAACTAGTGTGTAAGATTTCAGAGGATTCTGATTTGTCTAGGTATAAAAATTTATATAAAGAATATTCTGCTGCAGAATTTCTACAGGTAAAACAGTCCAGAATAGAGATATAAGTTGCAGAACTAAGGGCAAACAGCAAGATATTTCAAGGGGTTTTAGATAATTAGGTAAGCAACTAACAGATGATCAAAACCCTTTAAAAAAATCGAGAAAAGGGACTGATTTGATAGGGGCGATTACACTAATGACTTAACTCAGGAAAATTTTAAAAAGATAGAATAGGTTCAAGAATAGAACTCAAAGAAACAGAGTTCAGCAGGGGGAGATTAGAAGGAAGTTACCTGATTTATATGAGGAATAAATAGGGAAGATAACCTGATAGAACTGAAGAAGGGGAAAGACTCCTTGAAGACAGCAACAAAGCCAATAAGCTGTTCAAGAATCTCAGTCATGAGTCTCTTATTCTGCAATAAATCTTCACAATCAGCAGCAGTTTCCTTGGGATTGTAGAGATCAGTCCAGTCGATGATATTGCTATCAAGGCTCCAATCGAATTGATATGTTATAAAGAAGAGAGAGAAAGAAAGAAGAACAGCAGAATAAGGAGAAGAGAAGGGGGATGCGACCTCTAGGTATTCACAGTTCAGCCATGAGAGAAACAAAGGGAAAGCCCAAACTTTATTTCAAATTCTTTAATGCCTCTTAGATGTGTCGACCACCCTCTTTTAAAGACCCTAAAACATATACTTTAGAAGTTTCTAAATTTAGAAACTAGGACACTTATAGGGACTTCTAAATAATATACTTTCCTACTTCCAAAAAACCATACTAACCTATTCTAAGAGGGACTGTCAACCAGCCCCTGTTGACCCTACTTTAACCTTTTGACCATGCTAAAAGACCCAAAGAGCCTTGGCTTCAATTAGCCTTATTCCCTAAACTACCCATGTCATATTTGCCATATTACAAAAATCACTCCATTGAATAAAAACCCCCTACTACTCCACTCAGCTAGCATTCTTTAATTGCTTGAGCTTGGGCTTGGGCTTGGGCCTCCAAAATGGGTACTTCTTGTACATCCACGTGACTGCTGCAGCATCAGAAACTTGTAGATGGCATAAATTGAACTAATGCCATGCCATGATTACCAAGCAAACATGGCATGACAAATGCAAAATTAGGAAGTTCACAATATGATTGCACTTATCTTGAGAAGATGACTCTTAATGGGCTCAATATTGTGACAAAAGCACGGCTTAAGAAAGTCATTTCACACGAATAGCTCAAGTAAAAGAGACTGGCTTTTAAGCTCATCGTTTATGCGGACAATCAAGTTAATCTCAGCAGGTAGTGGGGTTGCGTTGTGAGGGATTGTACATGAAATTTGGTTTCTCTCATCTTTTTACAGGTTTTTCACTCATATGGTGGCCGAACTTTGCTTTCCTCGATGGTTTGCATTATTATTACAAATTCTAATTGCTGAGAATCATAGTTGATAGTGATTCAAAGGTTCTAGCTGATATGCTTGTTTTTTAGGAAAAATCCACCTTGCAGATCTGGTTTGGTGTGGAATCTCCTGTCCTTATTTGATGTTTTGGGTGCTACACGTAAGCACACTTACAGGAAAGCTAATCACATGGCTGATTACTTAACAATCAATGGCTGAGGTGAATGCTACTTACAACTCCATAGTCCAGCTTCATAAGAAGGCCACGGAATCTATATTCATGAATAAGGTTGGTTATTGATGCAAGAGCATCCTCCATTGGCAGCAATTTCCAAGCAACATCAAAGAAAAGTTAATGAAAGAGGCTGGGTGATTATGCAGTCTTATAAATTCTGTCACCATTCGACAATCAGAGCACATTGTGACTCTTACTTCACAATACTGGATCAAATGCCAAGGCAACGGCAGAGGACTGTCAGTGAGGAGAGTATCTGACCATGACTGAACCAATGATACATATTCGTCATCAAATTCGAGGTCAAATTCTCATCCACCAGCAACATGGTTTAAGAATTTAGGATTGGGATTGGGATCAGATTGGCCAATCTGATGTGGATTGGCAAGCTTAAATCAGGTGATTCTTGAGGGATTGCAGATCGGACCAGTCTCAACCAATCCATATCAGAATCAGGTGAGTTTTAAAACCATGCCGGAGAAGAATAATGCAAGAGCATCATCAATTGGCAGCAATTTCCCAGCAACATCAAAGAGAAGTTGATGGAGAGAGGCTGGGTAATTATGCAGACTTATGAAGCTCCATGCTTTGCAGCCCCATTGAATAAATTTGTATTTAGATTTGATTCTATATGCTTTAGAGTAGATTGGAGAAAATTAGAAATTTTTTTTTTTTAAAATCCCCATTTTGTAATTCCTTTAAATGACAAGAGGTTATATGATGTAATATGGTGAGTACAACTAGATGTTAGAGATAAAGGGGCATTTGTGTTGGGAGGCAGCATGTTGGCGAGAAAATCTCACCAATTTATGTTTACACGTTGGGCAGTAACGCTAGGAAAGTCCTATTTATATTAAAAACTAGTTCCTAATCCTAGTAGCTGTTGGAACTTGGAACTCCTCTTTAGAGTGCTTTTTTTTTCTGTAGAAAATTGGTCAATAGGAGTTGCCTTTGCTAAGGAGTATTTTCTATTTTAATTTCTGCTGTAAATTAATATAAAGAGAAGGGGATGTAAGGGTTGTACGGTTGATTTCTTTTTTGAACAATTGAATGAAGTTGTTTCTTCAAACTCTTCTCTTACAGTTGGTGCTGTAGGTGAGTCCTAATAACAGTCATAGTTGTTATTAGAATCCCCATTCAGTCGTAGCTGCTTGGTTTCCCGTCTTTTCTTCTATTTTCTGTTTTTTTAGCTCTGAATCTCGATACTTATCAAGAAGATTTGCTGATCATGTGAGACTTCTACCAAAGGGATCTGCTGCAACTCTTCTACACCATCAAATCTAATCAAAATAAGTGTAATGCACTGAAATTTAATTCTGCAAATCTGATGAGTTTTAAATTCTGGTAAACAATAACTTGTTTGGAATTAATCGAAGGGGCAGGAAGCATCAGATTAAGTTGAAACTCTGGAGATATCTCTAATACACTAATAGTAGTTCCTATCTGTAAAATTTCATACTGATCTGATATTGACTTGAAGTTTGCTGATGATTTTGGATTCTAAAAATTATCATTAATTGATCTAATATTGGCTGAATACGGGTGGGTTAATTACACCAAAAATTCATTATCAATATCATGGGCCAATAACCCACAGGAATCAACAGCTCTATAAGCTGTCCTGCATCAGTTACCCTACCCAAGGATTTAAATGTTTTGATATATGGCATCTTTAGGAGGCTAACGTACCATGTCTCCCTCAAATAGTTAGTAATTTTTTTCCTTACATCAACAAAACTATAAAATTCATTTAAACAGAAAAAAAAAATAGTAATAATAAGATGAATGCAGTATGCCCATCATGGATGACACCGGTTCTCACCTCTTTGCATGACTTGGTATATGCTCACATTGAACCAACTTGCCATTCTACGGTGCATTTGTTGGATGAAGCGTGACCAAGAAAATTGTATACGGTTGGATGGCACAAAACATGTGATTAAAGAACTTATCAATGGAGTATTGCATTCATTACTATTATTAACCACCTAAATATAAGTCATTGAATGGATAAATAGGCCTGTCCAAGTGTTCTTTTCTTTTCTTTTTTTCTTTTTTGATCACTCATTCAAAAGGTTATCCATCAATTGGATGCCATGTATAGATGAGCAACATACATCCTTCAGTACACAATGACAAGGATACCCATCATCCATGATGGGGCAACACCCCATGCTATATTTTATCAAGAGTAAAATGAGAAAGTGAATGAAGTAACAAAGTCTAGATCCCCTGGAAATCAAACCTAATTGAAATAAGCAACAGCAAAATACTTGTATGTTAGGCAGAGACATTCAGTTCCTCCAAATCGAGTTTCCATCAAAGGAAAAACCAATAATTTGTCACAACTTTAAAATTCTTATAATTAAAAATACATATATATAAAATGATTTTTAATTAACAGGTCACATGAATAGATATACCTTGTAAAGCAAATATTGCAACTCAGAATTCATGATATAACTCTTAAATCATTAAGAAAACCAGATGGATTGACCTATAAATTAGATAGTAATTGTTTTTGGTAAGCAGAAGTAAAAACTTACATTTTCAGAAGATGGTGTGATTCCAACTGGTGTATTGTCATCTCCAGATAAGAATAAATGGCAACTGTTGTATCTAGCATCTTCCCTTGGAAATAAATTTGCATCTTTTCCTTCACTAGTATTTAGTTGAAGAAACACCAAATCCTACCCATTGTAATAAGGAAAAGATCCATAAATAGGCATGATGCTCAATAAAATCCTTACACAAAATAATTTGAAGTCCTATGATAACAAAACAGCAAACCCAATACAAAAATTGCCTGCTCAAACCAAACCCTCTGGGTGACATGACACCATTTGCATTTATTATAAAGAGCATTAAATTGGTACTTTTGTCAGGGCTCTTACCAAAATATCAGTTTCAACCATAGGATTCACACTACCCAACTGAAGATGGGGTATTGAAAAAAGTTTTCTTTTTCACTTTTGCTATTTGATTAAATTTTGTTTTCATCCTAAGGATATGTAATATGATATTTCAAAACCTCTCTTTTTAATTTTCATATGAGCATTCACCAACTCATATAAGTATAATAAATTATGACATTCATAGAAGGAGCTTGAGTTTTGTCAAAACATGGAGCCCAAATCACAATTTTGCATCAAGAACTTTTGATCAAAGATAAGGAACAGGCTCCAGGGGGATTCCCACAGTTAAAAGGGCACTACAAATGATTAGAAAACGCTATTGAAAGTCATCCATACTGAAGAATATTTTGACAGGCTAGTAGCAATAGATAACTACATTAAGGAAGGGACCAGTCGGCTGTGTAAGAGCAGTCTTGGCCCTAAAGAAAGTGACCTTCAAAAAAAAATGATGTTCAGAAATAATTTAATTGTAGTTTATGTCTATAAAAACCATAAGCTACCCCCCCCCCCCTCCATACACACATGCAGACAAATTCAAATTCCGTACAGTTGCAAAAACAAAAATATTTAGATAATTGAAGCTAAAGCTAAACTTGGTAGTAAAACAGCAGCATTTAGTCCAATGGAGAGACAAGAGTTAGTGCAGAAGTTAGATTAAAACAGAAAAGCACCAACCAAAATCATAAATTTCGTTTCTTAACTATTATGCCATATGGAGCACCCAAGAAGGTCAGAACTTAAAAGGACATCACGTTGGCAGCCCGTGCCTTCTATCTTGAGAATGTCACACTAGTTAGAATATGTAGATAGGCTTTGTCTTTTTTTTTTCTGAGGAATCGATAGGGCTGTATAATGGAAAAAATAACTTTCATTTGACGACATTCCATCATCATAAAGTCCTTTAATAATATCCTGTGGTTGATGAACTTGACTTTTAAATCAGCATAAGCTGGATGTGCAACAAGGCAAAAGAACGTCGTAGTCATCAAGGATAATTCCTCTTCTAAAACCTTTCATTTTACCTATGTTACATGTGCACATGGTGAGCCAGCAATGAAATTGCAAAGTGCATAATAGACTAGAGCACAATATTAAACCAGAAGCCAAAATGATACCACATTAATGTCCTGCTACGGACTGATTCAGTGGACATCAGGGCATCCTTTTCTCCTAGAAAATCACTCCCTTTTAACCATTCCAAAAAATAACAAAAACAAAAATTGATCCTTTTCAATTAAACAAGCAACACATTGGCATTCCCCATCATGAAACTGCCAGAGGAGAGATAAAGTGATTCTCTTATCATGTTATGATTGATAACATCATTTTCAGATCCACTTGTCAAAGATAGATATATTGTAATCTGTGCAAAAAGGGAAATAAGAAAAAGGAGGTAACATGAACACAACATCAATATTTATCACCGTGAAAGTATTCATATTCATATAATGTGCAACACACAAAATAACAAGGGATGTACATGTAAACCATTTTTAAACAATACATATGTAGTTCTTGTTTTAACACAACTAGAACATCATGAAGAAACAGATAATTTGATCTTTACTTAATTTATGAACTCGTGGTTGCAGTTTGTATCCCTATTCAAAGCATGGACAAATTGAGTTTAACTCTTATGAATTTCAAGTAATCATTAGTAGGTTCCTGAACATTGACCTTAGCCTAAAGAACAAGACCATTTCAACAGAATAACAAAGGTGTGAAAGGGGGGGGGGGGAGAACGTACGTTGCATGCTTTCTGAGGGTTTTGAGTGCCCTCACTGTGCTCATCAAATGGTGGTATTTGATGAGGCTGAAGCCACGCTGGAAGCCAAGCTATATCCTGTATTTGACATATATTCAAACAGTCAGCAGTTTTGCAAATTTTAATCCTCATAATTAATGCTCTAAGACAACATATAGTACATAATAATACCAGCATGGTATGCCTTTGGAGTATGGTGCCGGAGGTGATAGTGTGGTCTATTTGGGTATAAAATAATAATCAAGAATCAGGGTCATACAAAACTGACACATAGAACACACAGCAAATCAAACAATAGGTTAATGAGTTTGTTCTCTAGTCCTCATAGGGTAGGGGGTGTGAGTAGGGTTGACTTGGGGATGAGGTGAGGTAATAGGGCTTGTGTGAGAGGTGGGTGGTGATTTGGATTTTGGTGGGAGGAAAGGAGCTGGATTAGTCTTTTCTTACTGGCTGTATGGAAGCTTCCTGCTAGTTTGTGCTGAAGGGTTGGTTTCTCTTTTTTGTTGTGATGTAGGACCCAAAAGAAAAGGATTCCTACACAGGCTACACTAATTGAAGAATTAGTAATTGATGATAAATAGGAGAGGGAAAAAAAGAGAAGAAGAGTAGAAGGTTCACCTCATCTGAGGGGTTAAGAGAGAACTTGGGATACACCCACTTCAACACACATGTGCTTTATTTTCAAATATTCATCTTCAATTCCCTTTTTATTGCATAGAGGGTGCCTTTAAATAGGCTTACATCCTAAAATATTTGAAACTTTCCCAAAAAATGAAAATATTCTAAAATTTAAAAACTTCCTAAAACACACTTTCTAAAATCTTAAACTTGCTAAAAACATTAATAACTTGTTGTACAAGTTTTCCTAATCCCTAGCCTTTCCAAAACATAAAATTTCCTAAAGTCTAAACTACTAAATTTAATATTTTCTAAAAAAAATTATTCTCATTTTTATTGACACTCCTTAGTGATTTGGTCATAACTTTCTCAAATCACCTCGAATTTGCACAATTTTGGTCTCGTTACAAAGGTAACTGAATAATATATCTAATGACACCAAAATAAAGCCAAAAAATCAAGTTTTAGCAAAAAAAATTTGGTCCAAAATGAAAAATGGGATTACAACTAAAAACTCAAAAAAACTAAACTAGCCATAGCACTATTGGTTTTATTACACAATTACCACTAATTAACACTTCTAAAATAAGAAAATAATGGGAAAAAAAACTATTCTACTAGACTTAGCAAAGATGACTATTCATGGTCCTCTAGCATCTTCTTATTGTAGTAGAAGTCTCAAATTCACTGATATACACTTCATTCTGTGGATCTTCAAGTTGTCGGGACAGTAACACAGAATGTATATTGGAGGAAAACAACACCCAATCAACTTGTTGTGCATTTGCTTCATTGGGTTGCAATTTGATGTCTTCTTTGGATTCTTCATTCATCTCAACTTGTGGTTCATCTTGAGGATCAATTGAGGCTGGTTCATGGTTCTTAGTTAACACTTGTTGGGAAACCTCTTCAAATTTTAGCTCATGTTCTTTGGGAGATTATGTCTTCAAAGAAGAATCCTCATTTGGTATAGGTACTTTCAGACTTGATGGCTCCTTTGGTTGAATTGTTGTGGTAACGTTGTAAGACCATAACACTGACCACAACTAATGAGTTTTAAGAGGCATGTCTCCACATTGTAAGTTGCACGCCTTTCTTTAATCCATGATCTCCCTAAGATCACTCCATGGCAGTCCGATGAAATCTTATTTGCTACACAATCTACATACATTCCCATAGAGAACTCAATGCAATACTCATCATTATAGTATCCATAATATGCATGATTTCGCCCATCTTGTTCAATTTCTCCACCACACTTGGAGAGATCAAGTTCTCTTCACTTCGATCAGTAATTAGAACACGTAAGTGTTTCCCATATGGAAGGGAAAACTTGGTCTAACTTCCATCACTTTTTTTCTTCTTTTTTTTTGCTCCTCAACTTTTAGGGTATGCCCTAAAATTATTTAAAAGCTTGAAATAGACCGTAAATTAATTTAGGGCACTTTTGAATGAACTCTAAAACAAAGAACATCCCAACACTATGAATTTTGGAATTAGAAGCTTAGGAACAAGGCTTTTGTTCAAGAAAGGATCCCAACTAATAAAAATTAATTGGCAAACCTGGCTCTGATATTAAATTTGATGTAGGATCCAAAGGGAAATGACTCCTACACTAATTGATAATAAATAGAAGAGGGAAAAAAAGAGAAGAAGAGTAGAATGCTCACCTCATGTGAGGGGTTGAGAGAACTTAGGATACCACCCACTTCAACACACATGGGTTTTCTTTTCAAATATTCATCTTCAATTCCCTTCTTATTGCATAGAGGGTGCCTTTAAATAGGCTTACATCCTAAAATGTTTGAAACTTTCTAAAAAAGAAAATATCTAAAGTTTAAAACCTACTAAAACACACTTTCAAAAATCCTAAACTTACTAAAAACATTAATAACTTTTAGTACGAGTTTTCCTAATTCCTAGACTTTCCAAAACATAAAATTTTCTAAAGTCTAAACTACTAAAATTTAAGACTTTCTAAAAAACACTATTCTCGTTTTTATTGACACCCACTTAGTAATTTGTTCATAACTTTTCCAAATCATCTCAGATTTGCGCAATCTTGGCCCTGTTAGAAAGGTAACTGAATAACCTATCTAATATACCAAAATCAAGCCAAAAAGTTAAATTTTGGCCATAAAAAAAAAAAAATTGGTCCAAAGTGAAAAACAGGATTACAAAATTACCACTAACACTTCTAAAATAAGAAAATAAACTATTATACTAGACTTGACAAAGAGGATTATCGATGATCCTCTACCTTCTTCTTCTTAACATGGTATGCTCCTGCATCATGTTGTTTTTTCATTGTCCTGTAATGGCTTTAAGGGTTAATTTTCGTATAATTTCGTATACGTATAATAATAAGTTTCTATTGCAACACAAAACGAAAATGACAATATATAGGATGGGTAAAAGGAGTTGTGGTCGGGATAGCTCAACTGGTAGAGCATAGGACTGAAAATCCTCGTGTCACCAGTTCAAATCTGGTTCCTGGCAAGTGATTAATTTGTAGAATAAATCCTCTCATACAAATTAATCGATATGAATGAAACTTAGTCATTTTGATCAACATGGCTGCCGGATGTCTCCTTTCATTCGGGCCCGAAAGCATCTTCCGAAGCAAGCAAAGAAAACTACTAGACGCTAGCGCCCTGTAGTTTTCTTCACTACTCCCCATTCTCAAAATGAGATTAATCTTGAGATTCGACAAAAGGAATGGGATCTTTTTTGTTCTTGGGGTCAAAGATGATGATATGAGACTCGGTCGCCACATGGATCTTCAGTCACCTGTATATAGCAAAGACAGGGAGGAGCGCTTTTTCTAATACTCCTATCCTAGCTTGAGTATTCTTCCATACCATCATTACTTATAAAATGATTATGCTTGGTTTTGATTCTTTCAGGGTCAACACATCTCCTTGACACAACAGATTCAGCAAGCTATAGATACCTTCCATCAGTTCATATTAAGTCTGGGATAGCTGGCAGCAAATGATATGGAGTAGGAAAGATAAGCATTCGCTTTAGCCAAAGCCGGGACAGGGATAGAGAGATTTATATAGGCCTTGTGAGGAAAAGATTGAGATAGGACTCGCCATAACCCAATGTTAGAGTAAAGCGAACCCCAGAAAGAAAATAAGGCAAACCAGTCAAGCTATTGGGACTTTGATTCCTAACAAGGGCTAACAACTCAAGCAAGGCAGGTTTCTCTTTACATCCTAAAAAGGGAGCGTTAGTGTCAACAAGCCATAATTGCTCCCCAGTTGAATCACCTAGAGGAGAGCGAGACAAAGGGGTGTTCAGCTCCAAAGTTCTGGTACCATCGCCCAACCGACCAAAAAACCTTTCCTACCAGACAAAATTCGGTTTTGAGCGTAAGGAAGCCTTGTTTTTTGTCGCGTTCCCAATTTCAGATCTAGTTGATGTTTCAAAAAGACTCAAGGATAGTGTGGGGTATCCTACCTGCCTTTCTTACTTGCTTTCTAAATAGGTTAATTCTATTGCTATTTAAAAGCCCTACCTCAAAAGGGCCTTGAGAAAACAAGACAAAGACCTTTCATTTTGCGTTCGGTAAGACAAAAAAATGGCTTTCACGGGCTTGCCAGTTTTTTGGGAAATCGGTATTTCCTTGCCCTGTCCTCGTCAAAATCCATCGCTAAAGAATCATGCTAAAGTTATTATAGTCTCTTGACGACAAGAATGGGAGATTACCAGTAAGCCAGATGCTTCGCAAACCACCACTGCATTTCATTGCACTTAAATCACCCTCGTGAAGAGGCGCACTCCGATACCATTGATGTCCAATAGCTTTAATAGGAATGGTTGGATCTACTACTACCTCGCCCATTGAATATAACAGAGCAAACGATGGTATAGCAATGAACATCAGGGTGATACTAGGAAATATGGTCTGAAGAATCTCGATAGTAGTTCCATGAACAATCCTTTGCGGGATTGGATTAGTTTGATAGTGGAAATGCTATAAAGCGTGAACCAACATCGGTGATACGAAAACCAAAATCTAAATGAGGAAGAAAAAGATATCATGATGTAATTCCATTATTCCTTGCATTACAGGTGTTGTTTTGTCTTAATATCCTAACTGCCATGGTTCCACAACATCACAAAGAACATTTGGGAGGAATAGCCATTCTAGAACAATCATTTGGTTTGGTTCATTTTTTGACAGCTCTACTCCTGAAAGAAAAAATAGAGACTTGTTCTTACCCGAGCGGAGCCGGATGGGTTGGTCTGACCAAGAAAGGCATGGGAGCAAGCGTAGGCTCAAATTGGTCCTCTTAAT
>JAOXJP010169341.1:0-12712 GCA_025762735.1 Platanus orientalis
CGTGTCTCGTGTGCTCGGTGATTTGTATAAGAGAGATATATATATATATATATATATATATATATATATATATATATATATATATCTGGGCTGTTATGGAAGACTTGCTTCTGGCTCATAACTTAAAATCTGTTATCTTCAGTGGTTGTCTTATAACAATTTAATAAGTGGTCAATGAATTCCAATATTTTTTCTGGATTATGGAAGTCAGCTAGCCTACAATTTGATTTTTTTTTTTTTTTGAATTCTGGTTGATTTTTGTACACTGTAACGGTTGTATAGTGTGTAAAATTATTCATAACTAAAGGTTAATTATGTATCTTGTGAGAACATGGATGGTATAAAAATCAGGATGATTGGCTGATAGGTCTGTAGTTTTTTTCTTTCTTAAAGAAGCACTTTGACTGTGAGAGAGGTGAGCAGTAAGATTGCAGTTGCATGGTTAGTAAAATTAGAATGATTGCCTTTATGCCAATTATCAGATGAGAGCTGGTGATGATACCTATCTGGTGATTCTGGGTGGTGGTATCCATTATATTGGATGGACTAAAAGCATAAGCTTGTTGCCAGTAAAATGTGAAGGGCATTGTCCTCTCATGTGTCATGATCTTTATCCCAAGCCTTGTATCTTTTTGTAATTGCCCTATTTTGCTAAATGCTAATACACTTGTCTAAGCTCCTATCCTGCTTTGAAGGGAAAATCCACTTCATGCAATATCATATTTAAATTAGATTAATTGTGGTGACTCAATTTTATGATTATTTTTGCTAGTAAAATTTCTTCCTTACCATATTCATAGAACATGCATCTCTAAATAATCCAAAGATACAATTTTCATTTGGTACTGTAATTGTATCGGGTATCTGAGTCGTTTTGGGGTTTTAAAGCATATACTCGATGATTTTCTATTCATGGTACGGACTATTTGCTTGTTCTGAATATATTGCTGAATCTCATGAATGTTTTGGCTAGGACAGGCACCTGCAGATGAAAATGTATCAACTTTCTCTTTAGATCATAATTTAGCAATTTGATACCGATTATATATATATATATATATATATAAAAGACAGCTATAAGACCAGCCATGCTTTATGGAGCAGAATGTTGGGCAGCCAACAAACACCAAGTACATAAAATGAGTGTAGCTGAAATGAGGATGTTGAGATGGATGAGTGGCAAAACTAGGAAGGATAAAATTAGGAATGAATTCATTCGTGGGAGTTTAGGGGTAGCACTATTAGGTGATAAAATGAGGGAAAGTCGATTAAGATGGTTTGAGCATGTGCAACGAAGACCAATGACTGCACTAGTGAGGTGAAGTGAGACAATACAAGTTGAAGGTGCTAGAAGGACTAGAGGAAGGCCAAAATTAACTTGGGTGGAGGTAGTAAAGAGGGACATGGCAACTTGTAATTTAAGAGCAGATAAGGCCCTAAACAGAACGGAATGGCAAAACAGGATTTGTGTAACCAACCCGAAATAGTTGGGATAAGGTTGTTTGTTGTTGTTGTTGTATATAAATAAATATACAATATAAATGTAACATATATAGCTAAAAAGGACATAGAATTCAAAATGTTCTACACTTATACATGAACATGACTACATGACATAAGTACATGTTTGATGCAATTTTCTGGTTTTTAAAAAAAAATAACTTTTTTTATTAATTTTTTGTAAAAAATATAAAAAATTAAAAAAATACAGAAAACATAGTTGTATTAAGATAAACATACTTTGTATGTGTCAATATGTTCAAATATTCTTTTTGAATTTTTTTCTCTTTTTTGGCATTTTTCAGTATTTTTTTAATTTTTTAATTATTAAATAAATATAAAAATATTTTATTTTCAAAAATCTATCAAAATGACATATCATGTGAAAAATGGTATGCAATATGCCATATAAAAAATTAGACCAAACAATCCGAAAATTATTGTTTTTCCATGAATGTGTAGATCTATCACAAATGTATAACATATAAAAAATTTACAAGGGTTAGAGAAGAAATAGAGAGATTACCGAAGTTTTTGATGAAATTTGGGATTTCGGGTTCGATTATTCGATCTGACTCAAATCTAGCTTCTCAAACGAAATGGCAAATGTCCTGTTCCTTGACTGATTATAAGAAAATTCTGCATGAGAGATAACTTGATCCCATTGCTTAGGATTATTATCCATTAAGCTTCGAATTAAATTTCCAAGGCTTTTATTGGTAACTTCAATCTACCCATCGGATTGCGGATGATAAGCAATACTAAAGTTTAGTTCAGATCCTAGTAACTTCCATAAAGTCCTCCAAAAATGGCTTATAAACTTTTTTGTCCCGATCAGAAGTAATGGATTTTGGCACACCATAAAAATGAACACAATTTAGCTATATGAGAAACATTCATAGTTTTTCAGCATGGAATAAAATGTGTCATTTTAGAAAATTTATCCATAACAACTAGAAGGGAATCCATACCACTTTGTGTTCGAGGTAACCCAAGAATGAAATCCATGCTAACATTAGTCCACGAACTAGTTAGAGTGGGATATGGTGTGTACAAACCAGCATTGGTAGCTCCTCCCTTTGACACATGGCATATGTGACAACGATTAGTAAGTCAGTGAACATCCCCCATTAGCTTAGGCTAGAAACAACTTGCTGCAACTTATGCATAAGTCTTATCCCTACCAAAGTGCCCTTGATTACGCAGTTGAAAAAGGATCTTCTCCCTAAGAGAACAATGTGGAACACACAATCTTGTTCTCTTAAAGAGGAAACCAGAATGCAAACTAAAATCATCAAGTCTGTCATTGTCATTAGAATCCTCCTCATAAATCTGTCCGAAGTACGGATCAGTGGAATACAAATCTTTGAAGCTATTAAACCCAACAACTTGAACCTGCATTGTTGATAACAAAAGAGACTTTCTACTAAAAGCATCAGCCACCTTGTTTTGTGCGCCTGATTTGTGTTTTAATGTAAAAGAGAACTGCTACAAATAAGCTGCCCATTTCATATGCCGACGGTTCAGATGTTGTTGCCCGTTCAAATACTTTAAAGCCTCATGATCTAAATATAAAATGAAGTCATGCTGATACAAATACTCTCTCCAATGGTTGATGACACACATAACTGCATAGAACTCCACATCATAAGTTGAAAATCTCAATCTTGAATCACTTAACTTCTCACTAAAGAATGCCATGGGCTTCTCTTCTTGGTTAAGTATTGCCCCAATTCCAATCTTGGAAGCATCACAATGTAATTCGAAAACTTTAGTAAAATCTAGTAGGGAGAGAACCGGTGCTTCTGAGAGCCTTCCTTGAATGAATTTAAAGCTTTCTTCAGCTTTATCAGTCCACTTAAATGTCCACTTCTTCATGCAATCAGTAATTGGTGCAACTAGGGAGCTGAAATCTCGAATGAAGTGTTGATAAAAAGAAGCTAAACCATGAAAGTTGTATACCTGATCAATGTTTATGGGAGTTGGCCAATCTAGAATGGCCTGAACTTTGGATTGATCCACCTGAATTCCTTAAGGAGAGACTTCATACCCCAAGAACAAGATTTGCTCTGTCATAAAGCTACACTTTTTCAAGTTTATGAACAATTTTTGTTCACGTAAAGTAATCAAAATAGCTCTTAAATGTTGTTGGTGTTGCTTCATTGAATGACTATACACAAGTATGTCATCAAAGTACGCCGCTACAAACTTCCCAATATAAGGCTTCAAACATTATTCATCACATGCATAAAAGTACTTGGTGTGTTTGACAATCCTAATGGCATAACCAGTTATTCATATAATCCCTCACGAGTTTTGAAGGTTGTCTTCCACTTAGCACCTGGACGAATCATTATTTGGTGATAACCACTCTTAAGGTCAATCTTGAAAAAAAATTTAGCACAAAGAGTTGGTCCAACATGTCATTCAAACGAGGCAAGCTAGTTTTAGGAAGAGCTCAATAGGTAGGTCATGGAGTTGTTGGAAATGGGTTGCTCTTGAAAGTATGAGTCAATGTGTTGTACCAGCACTATTACTTCCTAAAAAAGACAAAAGTTGGAGAATATGCATTGACAATAGAGCAATAAACAACTCATTGTATAATGGGTTTTGTTAGGCAAGCTAGCTCCCGACACGAAATCAATATGGTGTTGAATATCCCTTATAGGAGGAAGTTCAGGAGGCAAATTTTGTGGCATAACATCAACAAATTCTTTTAGCATAAGCTGGACAACAAGTGAGAAATTAGCCCCAAATGACTCTTTTTTACCCACTAAGACATATACTACACGGTTTTCTTCTAATTCCTTCTCAAATTTGGCCACAACAAATTAATACCCTCCCCTTGCTTAGGAAACTTCCTCTTTTGATGGGACCAAAATCATTTTCTTCTTATCTTTGTAGAATGTGTAGGTTTTTGTCCAGTCATCATGAATTACTTTATTATCAAATTGCCAAGGTCTACCAAATAGGATATGTCATGCATCCATAGCTACCACATCACACCACACCTTATCAAAGTATCTATTTTCAATAGACAAGTCAACTAAGCATTGTTTAGTAACACTTATCTCGCTACATTTCTTAAACCAAGTAAGTATTTAGGGATGATGATGTGTTTCAACCTTTAAATTCAGCTTGGTGACTACCTCTTGAGAAATGATATTCTCACAGCTTTCATTGTCAATGATTAGCTTACGAACATGCCCAGAAATAGTACTGGTGGTCTGGAACACATTGTATCGGAGCCAAGCTTCAGCATCCTTATATCACGGGATTGTATGTACCTTTCGCATCACAAGACACGTCCCATCATTTCCTCTAATCATGGCCTCTTTATCATCCTCATGATAGTAAGGTGTATCATCTTCTTGTGGTTGCTCTTCTTCTTGATAATCATCGATAAACAATTTTTTTCCATCACAACTATTTTCTTTTTGACAATTAGAAGACTTATGCCCTATTTCCCCACACTTGAAGCACTTAATGATTGCCCCACTAGTTTGTGGTTTAAGATTAGATGGCCAAATATTATGCTGTGGTTGAAAAGTATTGGTGTTGTCCTTTTGATGTCCAACTGTTGTGTGATTGTTGTTTGCATTAAATCCTTGTGATTGCCCCCTAGGAGCCACCATACGACCGTAACTAGACTGGTTGTAGGTTACCTTGTTTGAGTTCCTTCCTTGCTGAATTTCAGCAGCCTTAGCATGTTCGTATGCTTGTGAAACATTCCAAATATCTCGTTGGTTCAGCACATCTTGTAAATTGATCCGCACTCTAGCAATGTATAGCGCCACCTTTTGCTCCTCACTCTCATTCAACTCATTTCTAAGAACAAGCTCATAAAATTCTTCAATGTAATCATCAACAGATCTTCCCTTTTGTTGACAATTTTATAGCCTTTGATACATTAGTTGTATATAATTATATGGAAGAAATGTCTCCATAAGTTTCTTACACATCTTCTCTCAATCAGCTATCTTAGGTTTACCTTGTCTTTGATGGGTCATAATGAGTTGATCCCACCAAGCCAAGGCTCTTCCACATGGTTTCACTGCAACCAACTTCACTTTCTTATTTTCTGGTACATCGTTCAAGTCAAACACTCTCTCAACAACAGACAACCAATCAATAAACCCTTTACTGTTTAGATCCCCGCTGAATTATGGAATTTTCACCTTATATCCACCATCCCAACGCCTATCATCACAGGGAATAGGTGTTGGTCTTCTTGGAGCATTCACATAAAAAGGATTTTCGAATTCCTATTCATGTTGATAATCATCCCCCTCAGATTTGTCACCATGTTGAGAAGGATTCTCTCTTTACGCAACATGCTGGGTTAAAGCTTCAATCTGCCTTATTAAATCTTCAATCATACCGATCACTAGTTGTTGATCAAAAGAGGAATTCTGATTTGGTGGAGCAATTGATCCACGAGGCTGATTCTTTCTCCTTGGCGCCATCTTGCAAAACCCTAGAGAAATAGCCCAAATCCCCCACTCGATTCCTCTGGATCAGAACTTGCTCTTATACTAACTGATGCAAACCGTTGATGATTGAGGGAATAAAAGAATTTAAAAAGGAAAATCATAGAGCTAATTCAAGCTAATAAATTAGTAAGAAGACTCGCACTCAATCCCTAAGAAAAAGGGAGAGAAAAACCACAAACGTTGGCTGAAATTTCATTCAAAATTTTTTAAAAGTTGCTGTTACAACTTAAGCAAATCTCTTAAATAAGAAAAAAAAAATGATGTTTCCTTAGAAAAGATGTAATCACAACCATATCTAATCCAATGGCTAAAATTTGTTCTTGCAGTATCACATGACTTTTGAAGTAATCACATGACTTTGAGTGGTCACATGACTATTTAAAAAGTCACTTGACTTATTACTTAAAACTTAAAAGAAAAACAAGAAAAATACTAAGTCTGAAACATAAAACAATAGTTAAATGAATCCTAGATTGATCAGATAAGATGATTTATGGATGTCTAAGCTTCCTTTCAGTATCCTTCTTTGGATGTTTAAGTGTTCATAGAAAGTCCTCTTCCACATGCTTTGCATCACATACGCATTGTATTGTATACCATACCATACCATACCATACGGTATAGTAACTTACAAGACATATATATACTACCGTATAGAGAGAAGTAATTTGTAATATGATTTTCCCGAATATGTACAACTCCTCTTCTCTCTTTTCTTCTCTTCTTCTTTCTCTTCTCTATTCTTCCTCTATTTCTTCTTCTTCCTCTTCTATTTGCAGGTTATATAGAATTCAAGTCAGTATTCATGCTACAAAAAAATTCTGTTATTCCTCTCTCTCCGTTAGCATCAATGTATCACAAAAATTTCATCCTTATTATAACATCTCTTGAGCAGCATAGCTTGTCTCTCTGTTCCAACAAATGAAAGTTTAGCTGTCCAAGTCAAGATCTGAAATGAAGTATGCTCGTGGCCCCATGGCATTTGACATGTATCTGAGACTCAAATGTGCCACCACACGTTCACTTTCAGGGTTGGCGGTGTGAAGCTGAAAGAAATAATGGGTCTTAGTGGAATGAGGACTGTCTATCAAATACAAGGCTTCTTAGTGGAATGAGGACTGTCTATAAAATACAAGGCATTGTTTTAGTCAAGGGTAACTGGCTTTTGAGGTCCAACTGGAAAGTGCCGAACACTTAATTGTACAATTACCCCAAGTGATCAAAGCATCAACTGACATTACTTGGCCTTCATTTATGTTGGAGTAAAGCATTTAGTAGAATTTATGTGCAACCTAAAAGGTGATAGTTTGTTAGCATGGCTTAGTTATACAAGTTGGAAACTCAGTTCTCAGTGGGGCAACAAATTACTAGATCGTAGTTGGTCTGCTTTACAACTTTAAATAGTATTACAGTTTGGTTTTCCCAAGTGTACTAGATGTGATTTTAACATCTGTTTACAGCCAAAAATATCTGGCATTACTCCAAGAGCTGTAGTTGAAAGTTCAACTTCTCTTAGCCTTTCCTATCAAGTGTATTTTGTGTATACTGTCACTTTTTTTTTTTTTGTTGAAGATTTTCAAGGTAAGGGTCATTGCTTTGGTGCAATGGCAGTGACTTGGGCTGCCAGCATGAAAATGTGGGTTCGAGTCTTGTGAGCAGCCACTTTGTGCAAAAAAAGTCAAAGGTTAGGTCTGCCTCCCGTCCAACCCTTCCAGCACCTCATAGTTACAGGACCAGCACTGGGTAACCTTTTAGATTTTCAAGGTAGGAATGGTACAAGGTATATGATTAAGAGATTATCCTAGTAATGAATTTTCATATTTGTTGTTATGCTTTAGACTGTTGGTTCTTATGCAAAGTTTCATTCTATTGGTTTTAGTGTCACTCTGTGGCCATGAGTGTCTATTGGTGTAAACAGATCTCTTTCAAGCATATCTATTTTCTTGTATCACAGAAAATTTATGTATCTTCATATTTTTTGAGTTTTTGACACTGAAATTTATCTAATATTTCAGATTTGGTTCTGCAAGAGCTGTTAATAGGCGTTATATCAGTGATTGTGTACCACTTAAGATACGTATGCAGGCTTCGGCAGGATTTGTTAGTGCCAGTGCTCTTGGGATGGCCTGTGGTCCTGCTCTTGCTGGCTTACTTCAAACTAATTTTAGAATTTACAAGATCACATTTAATGAAGACACTTTGCCAGGGTGGCTTATGGCTTTGGCATGGTTTATCTATTTACTATGGTTGTGGAGTTCATTTAAAGAACCTGTTCATGTGACTCAAGAGAACAATGTACAACATGAAGCTAGTGCTGGTATGCTGTCTTGGATCTCACACTATTTTGACCATGCATATTGTGCATTTTATATCTGATGATATTGACTCATTTTTACCTTCAAGATTTGGGTTAATTTTTTCTCATGAATAATTAAATTAGCTGAAGAGTCATTAACTTATGAAATTTTAACCTGCTCACTTATCATAGATGAAATTTTGTGAAGCCTATTTAAATGCAATATTGGTTGTAAATTAGGATTTGAGTCTGGGGATTAGGGTTTGATGGAGGAAGAAGAAAGAAGGAGAATGGAACAAAATATGTCGGGGAGTATATTCTCCCACTCTCAATTTGTATATACACTTCATACATATGATATATTCTAAAGAATTGGTATACCATAAGTACAATGAAAATACAAAAAAAAAAAAGAACTATAGTAAACCCTCAACATGTATGTAATTACAATTATGCCCCATATACATGAATTCTACTATATAATGCTGCATATGTGATCTCCAACACTCCCCATCTAGCTGGAGAACAGAGATTTTACATTCCCAGCTTGCTACTAATGGAGGAAAACTGAGTTATGCTTAGCCCCTTGGTTAGTATACCTGAAAATTGATCCACGGTCCTAATGAAAAGAGTACAGATATTTCCCGACTCTAGATGGTCCTTGATGAATGCCACTCAAGGAATAACAAGAAGTAATGCCACTCTTAATTTCCATGGACCCTCAAGGACATCTGTTCTATTTGTGACCAGATTTTGAGGGCTTTGAGTGTTCCCATCATTTCAAAAATCGATCAGCCACTGATCATACCTGACAGATCCACATTTCACCTCATCATAGCTCTCAATGGCTAGTATTACAGTTACTCTGAACTTATACGATATGCCATAGGAATGGATGCTAAACACTGTAGGAAGAGCTTACAATCAAGCTGCCTTTGGTGAATTTATGGGTCAATGCTGCAATGCTTCCTTTCTGAAGTGTTTTCCTAGTTAATTACATTTGAATTGAGCAATTTTATTGCAGTATCAGTCTGCCGTTCTAGAGATGCTGCAAGCGGCGTTAAATCTCTGTTCAAATCATGTGCTTCATAATGAAATTGTGATTCAGCATCACCACACACAAAGAATATTGCTATATATATATTGTCTCATTCTAATCATCATATGCAGTCAACACACAACAAACTCATAAGTATAGCAAATCTCATGTAGTATAGGGTATCTAATTAGAACATCCAGAAGTTAAAATTGAGTGCACAAAGTTGTCAAAACAAAAGATTGCTCTATCAATCTAGACGAGGATGCTGGGAAACCTCATGGCACATGTAAAAGGGTCAGAACTGTTCATTAAGCTCTAAGGCCGTGTCTGTTTAGAGGCAAATGTGTGGGAAAGTGTGTGGTTTTCTCACCTTTCCCCCCAAATTTGCTTGTCTGTTACACGGTAAAAGGTGGGAGAACTACTCAGCAAAACCGCCTTGGGAAACGAAACTTTCCCACCTTTTGCCAACACTTTTATAAACTATTTTGCTGCCTTTTCTGGCCAAATGAAAGTAAATTGTGGGAAGTAAAGTGAAGGGTAACCTTTCCAGACTTTGCTGCCTTTTGCTTGCAATCAGACATGCATTGGCACAAAAAATGATGACTTTTCCATACTTTGCCACCTATCCTTTCCTATTGCAGGCAATTACCTCTAAACAGACACAGCCTAAAGGCTGGCCTCCTCTGGGCTAGGGTGAGGCTGAATACATATGTCAATAGTATGAGCTTATCTGATCCTGATGTTTATTTTACTGAGTTAATAATGCTTTATATGACTTGGTTTATCTTCCTAATGCATTGGATAAGATCCGACTCTTCCTGGGTTCAGATAATAGTTGGGTTTATATCAACTTAGGAACCTAGTAATTAATTGGGAACTTTTCCTAATTGACCCTGATTTGATCTAAATTCTACCCTTTTTACACCCTTTCTGTTGTCTAGGCATGTACCATGGATCGGTTTGACCTAGTACCCTGTTGGATTGGACCTGAGCCACATTGGGTATTGGGTGTGCATTTTGGGCTGGTGGGTTGGGAGGAAAAGTCTGGTTTTTGGATCTAGTTATCAAACAAGTTGGGTCTGATTCAACCCTGATCTGCCCTGAATCCTGTTCATTTATATCCTTAAGAGTACATGTTCATGAGAGTAAATATGTGATGGACCAGGCACGATTAATTAGCTCTTTCTGGAAGGGCCATTCTGCCTTTTTTTGTAGAACAGTGGGACTTGAAACCCATTGAGTTGCTTCAAAAAAGTAGTGTACTACTGGAACTTAGAAACACTGGGTATAATATAAATCCTAAGTTGGGTTGGGCCAGGCTTGAATGGAGGCAAATCCTAGCCCATTTGCAACCATAGACGCAAGTTGCTTTTTCTTGTTGAATCTCTAGAAATGGTGCCTTGTAAAAAACTATAAACAAAATTCCTACTTCTCACTTTTACCCACATTGTCTTGTGTTATTTCAGAAAGCTTACAATTTAAAGGTTTTCATCAATGTTAATTAATGTAATTTTCTATGACAGGTTCAACAGAAAATGATACACTGGAAAAAGGTCTTGCACAACCTTTGCTTTTAAGTTCACAAGAGAAGCAACAAGATGAAGATGGAGACCAAGAATGTGATTGTAGTGAAGAAGCTCCTGAGGAATCGCACAAACCTGTCACTTCAATTGCATCAGCATATCGTTTACTTACACCAGCAGTAAAGGTGTGTTACTATTTTTTTTTTTGATGAATAAAAAGTCTTTCTGTTTCATTATGGTCATGTTACTCATCAGTATTAACTTGGAAAAATCAATTTATAGGCATCTAAATGCACCCTGGTATCCATTTCTCTTTTTGAGCCTGACAAATTACCTTTCTTTCTTAACTCTTGATCAAATCCATGAGCCATCAGCAGCTCTATGGCAGCAAAAATCCAGTAGAATTCACAAAAGCTGATTTTAGTGGAAAGAGACCACATATTCATTGAAAGTTTGAGATATTCATGTTCAAATGTTTTTGTTTTTTTTTTTGGTATGATTTATGTTCAAAGGTTGAGGCATGAAATTGGGCATTTTCAAGAATGAAGTTGGATATCGGTACCCATGGTCAAAGAGTCATGAAAATGATAATAAAACTTTAATACTTATTTCCTTTAACTACTTTTCTATAAAGGAATGAGACATATAAGTGTGACTTTTCACCTTTCTGGATAGGTGGTCTCTTGAGGACTAAGTTGAACCCTATGAGAAGACAATTTAGACTTGATAGCACCAAAAAATAGGAGTTTTGATTCTTTAGAAGCAAGGATGGAACGATAAATTGTTACTCCCCCTAATTCAAGGAGCATCATACATTCAATATAGGATATGTTCTACTTTTTATTCTTTTCGTCACATTAAATTGTTTTCTCACTATTTGCATTTGAGTTGTGTTGCTTGGTTACAGCAAAAGACTTTGATTTTGAAGGATGTTTTTCCATAGGGAGTTTTTGAAAGTTAGGGAAAATTAAGTTGGAACATTATGAAATAATAGAAAATTTATGGGATTTAGGACAATATCAAAAAAAACGAGAGAGAGAGAGAGAGAGAGAGAGAGAGAGAGAGAGAGAGAGAGAGAGAGAGAGAGAGAGAGAGAGAGAGTAAAATTGCATATGCAAACTCAAGGAATGTTAAATAAAGAACGATTACAAATGCAGACTCAAAAAACTATAAAAATCATGTATGTATAAATTAATCACATAGATAAGAAATGGCTATAGAGCAATTTAGCTTTTATTTTTTCCTTAATTAATCACATAGAAACAGCTACCAAACATGTAAAATTGCATAATCACTTTAGCTTTTATTTTTTCCTTAATTAGTATTTCTATAAACAAATTTTATATATCTGATATATGCAAGAGTTTACCTTGCACATATCTTTTACACTTATATATATCGTATAATACCAAATCCCATCAATTGAATAACTTTTTCAAGAAATATGGGACATTTAAGTCGTACAAGTAAAGAAATCTATTCATTGATTAGTGCTAGCGTCATTGTAATATGAATGCAGGGGCAAAACTATCCTTGTAGGGTTGCACAATATATTTAATATAAAAGAAAGGGGGAGACGTCAATTTTTCCTAATGACAACTTCACCTCCCTCTCCTTCTTCGTCTACCTCTTCTCTTCCTCTTCTCTCTCTTATTTCTCTTCTTGTTATCCTTTATTTTCTCATTATTGTTTGCAGATTAATATAGTATCAGAGCAGGTTTGGTCGCAAATTCAAATCTTGATGGAAGTATTTTCTCAGGTGTAGTGTTGTGTGCATGTGTACACGTTGTGTGGACTTGTGCCTAGCTCCCCAAGTGTGTTCCCAAGAGAGAATAGTGTTCCTCCTGAGGCAGGGTGTTGA
>JAOXJP010169352.1:0-12712 GCA_025762735.1 Platanus orientalis
AACATCTCTTTCATTGTACATATTACTTTATATATGCATGGATTTCAAGTACCATTCCAATTTTTGAGGATTTTGTTTAGGTGAAGATGACATTAGTTGCCCACCAACCTTTTATGTTCTGGGGGATTTTTGCATGCTAACCCTTGACGCCCTAGGGGATTTTTGTGGGCTAGATTAGTCTTATGACCTTTGTTTGGACCCAATCACCTTGTGACATTAATAGGTGAAGGCGACACTAGTTTCCCGCAAATCCCTGATGCTCTATGAGATTTTTGCGGGCTAATCCTTGATGCCTTGAGGGATTTTTGAGGGTTGTGTTGGTCTTATAACCCATTTCTAGACCCAATCACTAGGTGGAATTAATAGGTGAAGACGATATTAGTTGCCCACCAACCCTTGATACCCTAGGGGATTTTTATGGTTTTACCCTTAATCGCTTAGGGGATTTTTACGGGCTATATTGGTCTTATGACCCATTTTTGGACCCAATCACTGGTGGCATTAATAGGAGAAGACGACACCAGTTGCCCACCATTTTTGTTCGAGATTTCAGTTTTGTCAAAGACCCTACATGGATCATATGAGATTTTAGTTTTGTAGAAATCCTACATGTGTTATATGATTTCAGTTTTGTTAGAGGCCGTATGTGGGCTAAACCGTTGGATTTGTTATGAGGTGTTTTGATGAGATTTGGTTTAGGAACTTTACATGGGTTGGGTTATTTTGATCCGAGGTATGTTTTGTTGGAAACCCTTTATGAGTTGTATGAATTTGAGAATTGCATTAGACTTCCATGAGCATGAATCTGTTTTGATATCTATTAGCTAAGGTAGCTTATTTGAGAGGTGCTAAGGCCTATTTATTTATGAGTATTTTGAAGCAAAGATTTGCATTACATATTGCATTTTCCTTATGATTCACACTTTAGTTATTTCAGTTATAAACTCTTGTTGATTTGGCTTATTACTTCTACACCTTTACTAAATTTTGATAGTCGTTATAGTTAGTTCGACTCATATTTATATTACACTTGTTCCAATTTGGTATCGATTCTTAGTCGTGCATATTCGATTTGTTCCGTGAGACATTATGTAAGTTCTCTTATAGGTTTTATAGCGTACCCATGTTTTTACTACCCTTTCAGATGATACCTTATAGTATGAGATCTTGTGCAGGTTCAGTTCCTAGAGTCAGTTTATTGGGGGTAAGGGGACTACTTCTATTCTTCCCTTTTTGTTTAGTTTCATTCTAGCACACCATGTATGAGACAATTATATTTTGAGATAGGATTTAACTGGGATTTTTAGTGATTTTGCTGGAGGCGACGGATATGATGTTGGTCCATTTGAGTGGTCTATTTGATGGTACTATTTAGATGCGTATGAATATGTTTAGTTGAATGTTTTGAGATTAGTAGTTACTGGTATTAATGTTGGAAATTATTGGTTATATTCCACTACATAATTGTGGGCATCGCGGAAAGATCGGGTGGTCTGCCTACCCCACTTCGGGGAACCATGCTCGGCTAACTTGGGTCGGTCTCAAGGCTTTGTTTGGAGTCCCCACCAATTCATGTTTTTACAGATGGGGTTAGAAGTCTGCCTCCTTTTCGGGGGAAAGAAGGATTACAGGCCTTGCAGCCCGGGCTGGACCCGAGGGTCTAGGGATTGACTCTGGAATTGGTTTGGTTTTTTGGAGATTCAAGTAAATTGTTTGGTTGCAATTGGGGAAGGTGTTAGGCACCCCAATTACTCACATTTTTAGGGTGGCTCCTTTAACCTAGCAATTTACAAGTGCTAGTAAGTGAAAAATGAACAGATGCGGTTTTTTAATTTTTATTGGTTTGAACTACCCCCGTGGTGTGATCACTGCAATTGCACCTGAAACATAGTCTCCAACTACCTATATACCTGATCTTGTATGGTTTAGTGTTCCTAAAATTTTGTTGAGATTAAATTGCATGTAGTTCTAGGGGTTATGCGAATCTCGATAGTTAGGTACGCTTGATAGTGAGAGTGGTTCAAGGTAAGTTCATTTCGATCTATTTTGTATACTTACAAAGTACTCCGCATTACTGCAAAATGTGATCAAGTTAGTAAAATGGGGGTCGGGAATATGTCATACCAATGTGAGTGTATTTTAGATGTTAGTGTTGAGTTATAACCAAGTTTTAAGGACTTTGGGTCACGAACCACAATGACATGACCCTAGAAGAAGGCAGAGACCTAATAAGGTTGAGACTAGCTAAAGGGTACTGGGTGCCAGGTTGTATAGAGGCTTATACTTATTTTGTATACTTAACACCTATCCTTAAATGCCAAATGCCTATTCATTAGTGTATAAAAGATAAGCATCAAGCAACATGTGATAGTCTGCCTCAACCTTATGAAGTCTCAGGAACATACAAAGGTTGGGGAGACTCACAGTGGTGGTATTGTTATATGCCAATTGTCTATTCCGGAGTTTCTATAGTTGTGTCATTCCCATACGCCTTGAATCTCTATGCGTCTCTTGAAAATTAAATGGTCGATTATTAGACAAGGGGTCTAAGGAATGAAAGTAAAATAATATGATGGAGTGAATAAATTTTTGATGCTTTTTAGGTAATTACATAGACCATGAGAGGTTTGTACACAATAATATCCTTTATTTGTATTAGCATAAAGAAGAATGAAGTTCATAGCGTAGATAATGAAGGAGAGCACAAGTTACCAAAACATTGATAAATTGAATTTTAATTTAAACTAAAAAGGATGTGGACTTTTATAATGTTAGTCTATTAAGCAAGAGACTAAGATAAGGATTACTCACGAATTTAACACAAGGGGTAGAAGATGGATTTTCATGTGAATAAATGAAGAATGATCAATTGGAACTGACATATGTATGTACAAAACATAGTTGCAATAAGGGAAAAGAAAGTTATTACTAAAAAGGATAGTGGAATAAACTAAAAGGTGCATGTAAAGTGATTTTCATGGACAGATCTAGCTTTCATAGTAGCATATAAAACAAAGTGTGAAATGAATCCAATCCAATTAAACACAGGCAATGATCCAGTGAATACGACTGACCTATTTAATGGATGCAAAAGAATTCTAAAAAAAGGTTGTACAACTCATTGAAGAAAGCCAACATACAAAAATAAGAACCCGTAATCCAAAGCTATCTAGAAACATGGGTCCCCTTATAAACAAAGATTCCCATAATCCAATCTATATTCTTACCATATACAACATTATAAGAGAGAAAAAGAGAATCCAAATTCACGAAGCTGGTATGCAATGAGAACTTTTTCGATGGCAAGAATGACAAGAGACCAAATATTATTAGGTTGTGTACAAGAGAAAATCAGCAATGAAATGATTTGGAACAGGCTAAACAAAGCAGTAGTTATTGGGCTGGTTTGGATAGCTAGAATAAGTGTCTATCAGGTGGAAGTACATTCGGGCAGCATAAAAATATATGGTGCTACTAAAGAGCTAGCGACAATAAGCTAACTAAAATATTAAGAATTTGAGAAGCTAAGAGAATCTATGCATATACAAACCTTAATCAGCCAAGAGAGGGCAATAAGATATCGTAGTTCATATAATGGTGGGTTATCAAAAAGTTCCTATTTCTCGAAAATAATAGAACTTGATGTCAAAGAAAAAGTTTAATGTAATTAATTATCAGAACTCCATGATGATCTAACGAAGAGCCAGTGACAAACATGCATATAATTCACAACATGGATCATCACAAACACATTATAGCTGTCCCCAAATTTAGAACATAGGATGAGGTTGGCTCATCAAACCCACAAGCTTTCTTAAGGACTATGCATACATTCATCAAAGAATATGCTTTAATTTGCAAACTGAATAAATGGAAATCAAAATTCATTTTCCACAACATACATGCCGTTGAAGAGGCTAAGTATAAACTCGGAAACTGTCAATAACCTATAAAATACTCCACTTGTCAAATAAGCACAGGTGGCTGCCAAACACAGCCTAAAATAAGTCAGGTTTAGTTTTGCTAAAAAATGGGAAGGTGCATTTGGCAGCCACCTGTAATGAAATCATTTCATTTGAGTTTTCAAGGCATATGAAGCCAAAAAAAATGAATCATAATGATCTCCAAATTCACAATGATTTGTGCTTGATAACACCAGTCATTTCATTTTACAGAAAAACTTAAGATGAATTAATTTCAAATTTTATTTAACAAATCAGTATGAATTTGAATGAACTCATTAGAATCCATCGTCTCATGGCTATATATGCCTTGGGGATAATGAAATGATTACATTACAGGTGGCTGCCAAACAGGCTATTAGTAATTGCATCAGCCCTAAGCTAGGAAGGAACCTCAAACAGCGAGCAGCAGCAAGGAACTTATTCAATAACGTTTTCAGATCATCCCTACACAAGTATAAAATACATAGACGCAACACATGCTTAGATCATATGTATCAATATCAAAACTGAAAACTAGAGAAGAAATTCCCCCAATAGCAACAATATAATTGCATAATAGAAAGAAAAAAAAGAAAGAAATGTAAATGAGCAAAGAGAGAAAAGATGACAGGGGGCAGAGAGAGAGAAAGAAAGGGAGAGAGAAGCAGAGAGAGAGAGAGAGAGAAGAGGGAGAGGAAGTCGCCGACGCCGGAATGCCAGCGCACAACCCCACCCTGCTCTTCCTCTCCTTCCTGCACTCAGCCCAGCCGGACCCTTCTTCTTCTTTCTTTTTTTTTTTCCTTTCCCCTTTCCTTTCTTTCCTTCCTTACTTTCTTCTCTTTCTCTCTTTACCTACTCAACCGAGGGGAGAGAGCATAAAAGAGAGAGAAAGTGAGAGGAGGTGAGAGGGCTTCTTTTTAGATTTTTTTTAGGTGAGTTCCACCACCTTTTGGTTGTTATTATTCTTTTTTTATTCTTCATTAGATTTTATTATTTTTTATTTTGGATCTTTGTTATTTCACGATTTTATTATTATTTTTTTTTGAGATATTTAGGTTATGCAATCATTACTTTTTATATTTTTTAATTTGTTTTGTTTACGTTGCATCCAAGTTTCGGTTGATGTGATGGGAGAAACCATCAGATGGTGCCACGTGGCAGGAATAAGATCGTAATTCATGAAAAGTTTTGCCGATCTTTTGAAATGTGCCACATAATTTTTATTTTTTGTGGATATTATGATAAACTTAATTTAGGAAATTATTAATTCAATTTTCGAGTTGATTTAATATTTTTATTAAATTTATTGGTTTTTTATGCAGAAGTTTGTGGGTCCCGTTTCAGGGGCTGTCGGAGTCAGAATGACATGTTTTTATATTGCTTTTTGGGTCTCTCAGACTTTTCGGACATAATCACATTGTCGAAATTGGGTATTGACATGCGTAGAAGGAATGAACACCAAGATACCATTTTATCCGACAAAACTCGTGGGGCTTTTGGAGGGGCAAAAATGTAATTAACAAAAATTTTAGAATTTTATTTTGGTTTCTTCAAGAAAAATGTGCCCAATGAGTTTTGAAGGATATGGGATTGGATGAGAAGTTTATTTGACACCCGTAAGACAAGATACACAGGTTTCCGCACTTTTCTACTAAAAATCACGTTTTGGGGAAAGTGGATTTTGGGGTGGGCTAGTGAAACATAAGACTTATGAAATTGATTGTGAGTGAATTTGAGGTCATTTTCAATCATTAATGAGTTCCCGAAGGAAATAATCTCTCATTTAATGAATTGCGAGAATTATCTAATTTTAAATTGGTGAATAATTGGGGAATGGGGTCCAAATTAGGGTCCACATCTTTACACATACGTGCCATTATGCTCGAATTACCAGAGGGACCTTTTAAGGGTGAATACTTAAGTTCTTGGGGGTTTAAGTTTGGTCTTTACATGATTTTTAGCTGATTTTTAGGGTTTGTTGATTTTAGAGGTTTATCATCTTTATCTGTTTAGAGTTTATTTATTAGAAAATTTCCTAAATCTAGGGTTTCCTATGATGGTAAAGGGTTGGCTCTACCTTTCATGACTTCTAGAGTTTGGCCTTTTCCACTGTTGTAATGATCTCTGATCCCATTAAATAACCCTAGTTAAAATTTGGGTATTGACAAATGGGGCCCTTTGGTATGTGTGGCGAGACCACATGTAGCAAAGGAAATAAGTACCCTAATTTTGACTTGGGTGAGATAGTACCTTTGCTTGTGTATAACTCATGGATATTGGGTGGGTTATTTTGTGAATGTAACATAGTTTTAGCCAATAAAACTAGAGGGCTAAAATTGGTTTCAATCTTTTAGGCTGATAATTTTTGCAAACCTTTTATCTTTTTGAAATGTCTTCTTAGATAAAATCTATTCAATCAGCCTTTTGCAACTCCTTTTGAAATGGATAAGGGTTTTATCAAATCTTAAAGTCAGGTCTTGGATGAATGAGAGATTCTCTTTTTTGAAAAGTGAGGTTTATCCAGGAGTTATACCTAAGCTAAAGGTCCTTCCTTTGCTCCTAGAAGTATTATTATTAGCATATGTACCTTGTTGGGAGACATGAAAGTCACCGACATAGGACACAACTACTTAAAAACCTTATGGAAAACATTGCGGAAATCCGATCATGTGAAAGTCGTAAATTCATGCAAACAAGACGAGGTCTATGACAGTTAGTAAGACATGGCAAATTATATGAAAATCATCAAACATTTAACATGAAAATAATCACGCATTTAGTTGGTTAGAATTTGTTGAGTGCCTTATGTTCAATCAGAATTAATTATTATGTAATGAATGCAAATGACTTGAGATGATGTGACAAAAAATATTGATGAAAATAGAGATTTGTTAGTAATGTTAGTTGCTGGCTAAATGTCACTTGCCTCCCTTTTTATGAGCATGCACTTAATTGTATGTATTAATCATCAATCATGGTCTAATGAATTAATTGTTTCATTTGCCCTTGTTCTGGGCAAATATTTTCAGTTGAAGAATTCTCATAATTTTTGTGTAAATTGTAACTTTGGTTCCTAGCTTGGACAATAGTTACAAGACTTGCATAATTTATGGAGTAGACTGTATCATTTGTCCCCATTCTAGACAAAGGTTACAAACATAAAATCTCACATAAATTATGGAATGAATTGTATCTTTTGTCCCCATTCTGGACAAAAGTTACAAATTGAGGAGCTCATAGAGAGATTTTGTGGAGCTCTCTCTAGAAAAGCCATGGGACCTTTGATGTTGAATGCTATATGCCTTTTTTTTTAACATTTAGATTCGAATTTGGTATGTAGATTAATGGATTGATCTGCAATGCCGTCCTCATCTAAGGCGAACAATATCAGAACTTTTGCACCCTCTGCCCCCACACTAGGCAAAGTTTACAGACTGGAGGACTCAAGGAGAGATTTTGGGAAGCTTTCTCTAAAAAGCCATGGGACCTTTAAGGGTCGATGTTATATATTATTTATGAATATCTTTAAGGGTTTACATCATAAATAAATGGAATATATAGACTAATGGATCGATCTGCAATGTTGCCATCGTCTAAAGTGAACAACATTACAGTCTTCTACACTTTACCCCTATTCTGGGCAAAGTTTACAAACGGGGGAACTCAATGAGAGATTTTGGGTAGCTTTCTCTAAAAGCCATGGGACCTTTGAGGGTCGATGCTATATATTATTTACAAATACCTTTAAGGGTTTACATCATCAATAAATGGAATATATATACTAATGGATCAAATCTATAATGGTGTCCTCATCCGTGAACCACACTACAACTTGAGACCAATCAAAGGAAATTTTACAACGACTCTTTTCCACAGGATCGGTTGTTGTGCCTTGCCTAGGTAATGACACCATAGTTGTTATCACAGTAGGCATATCACACAATGTTTGAAAGGAATGCGATGAGTGCTTATGTCTTAATATAAGCCATGTCACGAGGTGGCCTATGCTTAACAGGTTGGGCTGTTGAAGTGACGACAGTTGATCGACAACAAAATTAGGAGATGTTATCGCGCTCTCTTCTTGAAGCTGTGAGGGTCAAAGTTGACCATGCTAGACAATAGTTGTTTGAACCTTATGTAATTTTGAAACCGTGGTTCAAAGTATTGCTAGTCTTAGGGATTGAATTTATAGTATCACCTGTGTTATGTCAGGTAGTACTATGGGATAACCTTAGCGAGTCATGCAACAAATAACTGGCTAAATAGAGTGGTCATTGATCGGTTCGGCCTACGACAAGATAAACTAGGTGCCCCCTGTTACATCAACATGACCTTAGAAGGGACTTTGCGGGAGATGTTGTTGCGCTCTCTCCGAAAAGCTGTGGATGGTCTAGGTTGACTGGGGGTTGTGAGGGCGATTTTCTAGTCTTAGGTGAATGCAAAGCTTATGCTACGAACCTAAAAATTCCACAAACTGATGGAATGAAGTGCGTCATTTGCTTGTCCAATCGACAAGTATCGCAGTTCTACCATTCCTTACAATGTCCCAATGTGATAAACTGCAAGTAACGGGCCAAACATGGCTTAAACAAGAGCTTTTTAGGCTTTCTTTGAAAGCCATGGGGATTCCAAAAAATTAGTGCTATGCACTTCTTGTGCGAATTCCATTTGAGGGTTTATATCTTGCAAGAAATAAATAGGCGATGGGATGAATGACATTACTCGCATCCGAAGAGCAGATGTCGACTTACCTTCTTACAAGATCATAATTGACGTGAAGTTATCGGACCTAATTAGCATAAATATGGCTTGTTGGGAGAAATTTTTAAGCCTGTTCCGAAGGCTGTGGAGATCCCAAAAGATTGGTGCTCAATATTATGTCATGAATAATATATAGACTATAGTATGATTTTCTAACACCTGACTACACCAAATAACCAGAATATTAGAAGGATTGCCTTTCTTGTAACATCATCATAGACATGATGTTAGTGAACCTGAGTGGCTAACAAGACTTCAACAGGAGAAATTTTTTAAGCCTACTTCGAAGGCTGTGGAGATCCAAAAAGATCAGTGCTATGTATTATTCCATCATGGATAAAGATAGGCTATGGTATGATGTAATATTGTTCACGCTCAAAGAGCAATATCAATTTGCCTTTTTGTAATGTCACATGAATGTGAAATTACTGAGCCTAAACGACTAATAGGGCTTTAACAAGAGAAAATTTTTAAGCATTTTCTGAAGGTTGTGGAGATCTCGATAGATCAATGCTATGTATTATCCCATCATGGATAATAAATAGGCTATGGTATGATGTGATATTGCTCACGCTTGAAGAACAATATCAATTTACATTTCTATAATGTCGCATGGATGTGAAATTATTGAACCTAAACGATTAATAGGGCTTCAACATGTGAAATTTTTTAAGCCTGCTTTGAAGGCTGTGGAGATCTCGACAGATCAATGCTAAATACTATCCCAACATAGATAATAGATAGGCTATGGTAAGATGTGATATTGCTCATGCTCGAATAACAATATCGATTTGCCTTTCTATAATGTCACATGGATGTGAACTTATTGAACCTAAATGGTTAACAAGGCTTCAACAGGAGAAATTTTTTAAGCCTGCTCCGAAGGTTGTGGAGATCTCAATAGATTAGTTCTATGTATTATCTCATCATGGACAATAGATAAGCTATGGTATGATGTGATATAGCTCACGCTCGAAGAGTAACATCAATTTGAATAATTTTTTTATGAAGGCTAGTCTGGCAACCTGAAGTTTTTTGTGGCTTGGATCGGCCCAATGATTTTTCTAAAGAAGAAGAATTTTTGTGTGGCCTGGATCCGCCTGAAGAAGATATTTTTCTTTTGTTTTTTTTTTGGGAGTGGCCTTCATCTTGGCCTCATGATTCTTTGTTGAAGGGGACCTTCATCTTGGCCTCATGATTTTCTTTTTGAAGGCAACCTTCATCTTGGCCTCATGATTTTCTTTTTGAAGGCGGCCTTCAGAATGACCTTATGATTTTTCTTGAAGGCGGCCTTTATCTTAGCCTTATGATTTGTCTTTTTCTTGAAGGCGACCTTTGTCTTGGCCTCATGATTTTCTTTTTGAAGGTGGCCTTCATCTTGGCCTCTTGATTTTCTTTTTGAAGGTGTCCTTCAGAATGACCTCATGATTTGTTTTGAAAGCAACCTTCATCTTGGCCTCATGATTTTCTTTTTGAAGGTGGCCTTCAGAATGGCCTCATGATTTCTTTTGAAAGCGGCCTTCAAAATAGCCTCGATGACTATTTTGAATGTAGCCTTCAAAATGGCCAGATGAATTGATTTGAAAGCAACCTTCAAAATGTCCAGATGAATTGGTTTGGAAGCGACATTCAAAATGACCGCAAAGACTATTTTAAATGCAGCCTTCAAAATGGCCAAATGGTTTATTTTGGAGAGGTGGCACATTCCAACTCTCGAATGATTGGAAAAATCTATATCATCTCTGAGGTGAAAGGGCTTATCAGGAGACAATGATGTATTACCTCCAATTGCCCACCAAAGTATGAAAATTCTTTAGAGATAATATGGATGGTTTCCAATTTCTTACTTTAATGTATTGAGGTTAAAAGAGTCATGTTTGTATTATGCTTAGTCCAATGATGGAGGTGATTATTGCGGGAAGCCCAATTTGGATCCCTATTATCTCGTGAAGTCTATGTCTATTTCTTGCCTAGGCATGATATCATGCTACATGTTGTAGTGAGGTTTTGAGCCCATTGGTTGAGCATGAGCTTTGAAAAACTAAGAAGATGTGTGCATGGAACTCTTTGCTATGTCAGCATTTGCGATAGCTCTTGGACTTAGTTGTTCTTAAAAAGCTTTGCATGTCTGAATCTGTCATATATTGGCCATTAATTGTGCTTGAGAATTTGTTGCCAATGGTTATGCCCCTATTGCCCCAAGATCAACGAGGACTTTATTTATAAGATGAAATGTGGCTTAGGTTGTGGGTTTGAATGAAAGGGGTAAAAGGCCCAAAATGATTATTAATTTTCTAATATTATCTCTTATTGTTCAATGATGAAAGGAGGTCTTAAATGAAATGTGGCTTAGGATGTGGATGCCAACAAAATGGAATAATAAGCTCAAAATTGTAGCATATATCCATTGGGTTTTTTGATTGTTCAATATGTCATGTGATTTGTCTTGACTATCTATGAATGTGAGCAATTTGATAGGATTGAAAAATAAGATGCATGTTCATGTTTGGAAAATGTGTATATACTTGTAGAATGTAATTGAACTTTAATCAGATTGCCAATGTACCCTGGTTTAGGGATCAAGTCAAGCATAGTTCATTGGTAAATATCTTTCATTTTTTGCGTTTGAAGGTAATATTGAGGGTAGCTTTTGTAATAAAGTGGTTGAGTTGGGAAATCTTTTGTATTTTTTTTTCTCTACTATTTTTTTAGGAGGTTTTCTTCTTTTATGGCTATTGTACTAAGAGAGGTTTGATGAAGGTTGGAAAATGGTTCATTTTGTAAGATTGGGTAGATAATGATGAATGCTTGAACATATTGAATTGTACACATAGGTGCCTTTCAGATTGTGCATGAGATGGACTGGAAATGGAATGAGTCCATCATTATGATAAAATTGAGGTTGTATAGCTGTGGTTGTGAAAATTGATACTGTAGCATACTGTTATGAAAGTGAGTCAAGATTAGTCATGTGAATGTATTTGAACAATCAGGGAAGTTAGAGTTAACAAAAAGAAGCCTTTACTATTGGCTCTGAATGGTTGAGTAATGATTATCTTTGAATGGGTCATTTTAACGATTCTGGTCAGTCAGGGATGGCCTCCGCTCATTTCAATGAACAATTGAGATGATATTTGACATAGGTTTAATACATGAGAAATATTATTTTTTAGAAATGAAAGGTTCTGTATTTTGGCCTAAAGTGTTTGACTAGTGGAAAATTGTATATGGGTCCTTTTGGGAATCTGGTTGGTTGAAGATAGCCTCCTTTCCTTTTTAGGAACATTAGAAGCAGGATTATCGGTTACAGAAGTGAATCATTGAGCACATTGTTGGCTGCTGGAGTAGAGCTATCTTACACATTGTTGATTGCTGAAGTAGGATGTAAATCATTGGTTACTAGAATAGAGCATTGATGGCTCATTGTTGGTTGCTAGAGTTTTTCATGAAACGAAGATGTTTGATTGGACAATTTTCTTATTTTCTCCATTTTTGTTCCTAAGGCCCTCTCAGGTTTTCCTTGGAATTGAGATTTTTCTTTTTTGCTTATCCCTTTTTTACCCTTGGCGCCTTTACAGGTTTTCACCCAAGACTAGGTTTCACATGATTTTTATACTATAACTGCTAGTCGAGACATCTTGGATTCGTCTCAAAGAAATACTTTGCAATGTATGACCAATATTGCTTGTTGATGTTGCTTGCTGGATGCGGCCAAGTTTTTAAAATGATGCCCATCCTAAAGGAGTTCAATCTATTGAATTTTCAAATCCTCAAGGCAAAAAGTTGATGACATCATACATACGCAAACTTGCTTCTTAGACTTCACTAGGTGATTGGGCTTCTTGCTTAACCAAAATCTAGTTGGGGACTGACATTAGCACACCCATGACCCTTAAGAAATCAATACTTGATTTTAAGTTAAATTGATTTTATTTTAATGGGCTTTCCTAGGAGGTTTTTGGGACATTTAGCCATTTGTTAGTAGTTAGCAAGGATCTCTCTGGGTT
>JAOXJP010169363.1:0-12712 GCA_025762735.1 Platanus orientalis
GAGTTGGGGGGAGGGGTGGGGGAAGGTAAAGGAGAACAATAAATAAAAGTGAAGCAAAAAAAACTTCACCCTTATGTGAACAAAAGTATACAAGGGAAATATCTTGCCAAAAGGATAGAAAAAAGGAAACAGTAAACCCCTTACAACAGTACCCATTCCTCCCAGTGGGAAAACCAGCAAATACCTCATCGAAATCAGAAATAAGTTCTCTTGAAAGGGGAGATATACACTACATCAGATAAGCTCTCTTGTACCATACACTGCTATGAGAGTCTGGGGGAGCCTAATAGCAGGAGTAATCAGGCTGTGACAAATGTTCCTTCTCAGGGTCTTTTGGTCAGTGTAACACTATGAATCACCAAAAAATAAACTATGAATTGACCAATATACCCCTACAGGGACGTGTGTCACAAATGGTCTCAAGGTTGGTGGTTATTTCATTAGTTTGGCAAATTACACCTAGCCTGGTTGGACTTGAGAAATGCTTGACAGAAACGTTCTCGATTCCATACTTTGGAAACATCTTCATTCCATGTGAAACCCGGTCAGTTTAGAAGGGACACGAAGTGCCTATAATTGAACTTATACTGCCTTACTTTAATAGAAGAAAGAGTGCTAGTTTAAGTGGAAACCTTATCATTAGTTTCAAAAGAATCTTTCCCTTTGAATCAATATCCAAGAGGACAAATCAGCAAACAAGGATTCATGGGGAAAATCCACGTCATTGTTCAACTGTGAAGCAATCAGCTAAAATACAATTTAAGTAAATAGGATGAAGTCAGAAGCTATCAATTATATCAACTCTGAGTTCAGAATGGAGGAATGATTAAAACAAACCATGGACCTTCTGTAACAAAATCCCCACAAACCAATTTCTTTCAATTTCCTGTTCTTATGACCGGTGCTGCAACAAAGGGGAAAAAATTCACATGGTGACATACAAAAATGAGAAGATGACTAATAAAGGTGCCAACCAAGATTCTTTTTTTTTAAGAAGTCTTATTATTTGGTAAGTTTATTTTATTAGAACATCTTGAATCTAGGATTTTATTTTATTTTATTCTTCATGTAATGTCTATTTAAAGGCCACAATAAATCAATGAAAAACAGTTGAAGACGATTATTTGAAAAGAAGACACGTGTGTGTTTAAATGGGTGTGGTATCCCAAGTTCTTTCAACCCCTCACGTTAAGTGAACATTCTACCTTCCTTCTCTCTCTTTTCTTCTTTAAGTTTCTTCTTTACTTCTTGTTCTCTTAATTTTTTTCACTCCTATTATTCTTCTTTCTCTAATGTCCGCATCAGAAGTTCTCTTCCAGAAGCTTGCATCAGAGTGAAGTTCTCTGGTTCTGTAAATTGTGGCAGCAGCAGTATCAAGGTCTCTTTGCTGTTTGATTGAGTTGGGATGAAGAGACTTAATCAAAGAATCCTATAGCAGAAAGGATTGATCATCTGACTCAATTTCCAGGGAATATATCGAACTATTGTTGATTTTCTGGAGGTATCCTGACCTCAAGTACTTGTTTTGTTGCTATCGGGATATCCAGTTTGCTGTGCTCTACCACACCACCCAATCTTTGGTTATTATGAAATCTGAGTAAGTCTTCTATTGATTGTGATTTCAGCACTGATTGGGAAATAGTTCCCCAAGTGTTTTGCCTAGATTACATACTGTTTCAGTCCTAACGGCACCTTTGAGAATCACTTGGTTTTGATCTGATTCTCAGTCTGAAGCCTAGAGTTTAATCCTTAATTGGACAATAATCTCAATCCTAGAATATAGATTTTACAGCTACTGTTTGATCCTTTATTTCAGTACTAATCAGTCTTCGAGTAGGCCTAAATGCCCTTCCTGTTGCAGCTTCCCACCTATGCCAATTCAGATTTATCCTTCCCTAACTAAGTCCCATACACTCTTGAGACCTACCTTCCTGTTAACTATAAACAGAACCTGTCCCAATTATAAACAGCCTATTATTTCCTAATTTTCTGACCAGTATAAGAACCACGATAGCCCAATCAATAGCTTGGTATATTCTTGTATTTTCAGCCTTGTTTGCTTGAGTTCTTTGATAGGTATCTTTGGGATCCAACATCAATTTTGGTATCAGAGCTTGTGTGCGTGCTGCATCATTTAGAAAAAACAAAAAGAGAAAAGATAGAGAGAACCAATATGTCTGTAGCTAACGGTGTTGTAAGAACGGAGAAGGCTGTAGCTAAGGGTGTTGTAAAAACAGAGAAGGCTGATAGAATTTTTATTTAAACAAGATTAATCCTTTTTTATCTTTGGCAAAGGAGAGGAGACAATTCGAAACCAAGGAGCCAGGCTGTAGAACTGACAGTCATCTCGTGTGAAAAGCTCCTTTTTTTGTGGGTGTTTATCTATGGCTGGGATCATCTCTAACAAAAAGTGTACAGTGCCTATGAAACACCAATTTTGTGATGACATGTGACAAAAAAAAAGGGAAAAGATATTTTTTTTACCATAGGTTTAAAGATGCAATTCACCTTTTTGTCACGTGTCAGTGCAAAATTAGTGTTTAATTGATGCTAGACACCATTTTGCTGGACACAATCCGATTAGTTAATCTACATAGGGAGAAGCTGGCCCATATGGAGATATTGTGGAAGAAATTTTGAGGCAATCAGTTGAGGAGGAGCCCAGGTGGAGAGGGGGTTCCAGTGAGTACTCTAGCCTTGAGATCCCCTATAATGGGAGCCCGGACTCACACGATGATAAATATTTGAATTTAATGTATTTTTTTGGGTGCCTCTGTTTGTATTGGACATGTGTTTTGACACTTTGCCCCTATAAATGTCACCTGTCAACCTAACATGTAATGATATCTACGGGCTTACACTACAGAGGATCCCAAGTTCCCAACTCCTCTCCAAGCATGGAAAGTTGGTTCCAATAATTTGATGATTATTATGTTTAAACCGAAAAATAAAAAAGAGAGAAGAGAAGGGGTTCGATGATTCTGAACCAACTGGAAGTGGGTTGCGGTGTCATGTTCAACAGATGTCATACACTCTTCCCACAAAAGGAAAATGAATAGGAAGAATAGAAACCAGTAAGGCTCCATCATGTGTTCCAACCCATGATAGCTCAACCGAAGTGTTACTAAAAAAATTATAGAAATTAGTTGTAGTGGAGCTATGCAATACAGCTGCTGTTTACTATAGCCTTTGATTGAGCTATGCTACATATTCACTACAAAGTGATAATAATGATTTTAACTTCAATTATCAAACTAATAAGAATCTATGCAGCCAAATAAAACCCTATTAACAACTTTCAGATACGCCCTCTACTCGGAAACAACAACTTTCTCTTCTTTAACCTTGGCCTCTTCTTCAATTTCCGCTTCTGTTTCTACTTCCACTTTCAGTTTTCGAAGGTGGTCGTCATCGTCGTAGTCGCCTCTTCTGTTTCTACTTCCACTTTTGTTTCGGGATTTTCTTCGGTACCTTTATATGTTGATCGCTGTAGTGATGCTCCAAGCACTACTAATCGTGCTCCAGCGAGATAGCACCATTTCAGCACATTGAAATGGCACAATTGAGAAGATTTTCTAAGACAGTAGGATATATTTTCTTAGCAATCATAGTACTTTTTATGATGGGATGTCGTACACCTACTCCTATGGGTAAGAAGAAGGATTTATGCATTGTGTGTGGACCGTGTGGGGTTCACATCACCTGCGACGACCCTCTACCACAAATTGGAAGTGTCAGCAATGTTTCACCCTCTTCAAAGGGTTCAAAGCATAGGTGGCATTTGGTTTGTTCAAACCATAGCAACCCCTCCTCTACCGGGTAGAAGTGTTAGGGAAAACCATCTACCATTTCTTGGTTGAAGAGTGGCGGTATAAGGGATGATGGTGGAGTAACCATCTCTACTATGGCGTGAAATCATCTGCGGCACCCTCCCTGATGGGACACTCAAGAGGGGAATCAAAAACCTCTAAAAAGTGAATTGATTTCCCCCTGAGTGTGCGGGTGCACATACAGATGCAACCAGAGTTGGGGGGGGGGGGATTGGGGTGATCTCTGTTTAGATATTGTCTTACATGGTATCAAAGTAAATAAATTGTAAAAAGTACTATGGTTGCTAAGAAAATATATCCTATTGTCTTGAAAATCTTTTCGATTGTGCCATTTCAATGTGCTGAAGTGCCGCTATCTCGCTGGAGCACGATTAGTGATGCTTGGAGCACCATTAAAATGATCAACACATAAAGCCATAAAGGTACTGAAGAAAATCCCGAAACAAACACTTAGAGCATGTTAGCCAAATGTCCAATTTTTTTGGACAAAAAATATCTTGTTCTGTCATAATTGGCCTAGGAATCAGTGAATTTCAATCAGGTAAAGAAGAAAGAACTAGTACGACATATTCAAAGCCTAACTAGATAATATAAGTAAAACACCATCTATGACTGTACAATTACCAGGAAATGATGGGCCCCCATCCCATGTATGTTGAAGGAGGGTGCTCTATACAGTCAACAATATTGACCTTTGATTTGTAGGCTGCCTCGTATGGGGAACAACCCGAGAACAATAGTTAATGGATAGGCCTGGGCATAAACTTGAATTGTACTGGATGAAAGTTAATACAAGAGGAGGGCCCAAAAGTGTTGGATTAGGTATAGGTGGGATTCATCATTTGGGCTCGACAAGTTCCCAACTAATAGAGAATAGTTTGGATTGAAATGATTTGATGGGGGCTATGCTTCTCATATCTGCAGCCAGCCGTTCCTTCAAGGGATTGACCTCAAGCCCATAAATTGTTCTACTATTTAGGGAAAACCCATGAAGAGAACTCTACTAGCTACATCTTGTTGAGCCCTCCTTAGCTAGCTCCATGTTTTACAATCATGAAGTAGCGTCTGGTACTTGAGTTATTGGGAGAATCTACTTACTTGAACCTTCAATCCATGAATAAATCAGGTGGTTACAATCATCCTACCAAGGCCTTCTTAACGCAGACCGTCCATTCTTTAGACCAAACATATGATTTTGACCATTCTACCTACATCCCTAAGATCGTAAAATACCAACCAATATAGTGTATCTTTGAGTTTGTGGGCCCTCTGCCGAACTAGGGTGGTATGGGCGATAATGGTACACCCAATTACATTGGATTGCCTTTTTTATCTGGTTGCATTCCCCATAAAAACAAAAGGGAAAGGATATGCTACACTCAATTTGTGATGCAACACAATAGATGGGATACCCAAAGTTGATGGGCATTGCCAAGTATCTTAAAGAATCCTCAAATTAATAATGGAAACAAGAACACTTTTTGATCCACCAATAGTTAATCTTTAAATCAAACAAGTAGCCAAAATGTTTAGAAATTGAAAAATAGAATAAAGAAGATGGACTTAGAACTATGAAGTTTTGTTGAGTTCACACCATTTAATCCTTAGATCTATGAGATTTTGTTAGTGTTTATACATGATGTGCTACTCCCTTTGTTCTTCTACTGTTCTTTCATTGTTATTCTTTTATTTGGTTGATGTTTAAGTGTTTTCATCATTTGATTGTTAATTCTATAAAGTTTGATAAGTTTTCATCACTTGATTTCTAGGTTTATGAGATCTTTGTGTGTTTGATGAGATATTCCTTTGGTTTTTTGTTCTATTATCTATTGGTAATCTTTGGTTTGGATGAGATATCAATTTCCTTTTCATTTCTATTACTTTATCTTTGAAGTTAACTAAGTTTACTTCATCCAATCACTAAATCCATAGAGGATTAGTGAGTTCCTAAGTTGTTTGTTTTACTTCTTTATTTTTCTACACTTTCCATTTTTGATTACCATTTTGGGTGAGATTATAGTTTTTCATCACTATTGCTAGACCTATGTATGTTTGATGATTCTTATAATTTCATGGAGTGATTTCTTTTATTATTCCTTGGTAGAAATCTTTTTTTGTAGGAAATTTTGAATTTCATATGGGTATCACTAGATTTATTCATATTTGGGCATGTTTATAGAAATACGAAAGTGTGCGTGAATGTCAATATGATATGACATTCACCACACTGTTATCGGCAAATGGAAATTTACATCCTCATTTGCCTGATATCAGAGGATTTCAAGTATTCACTATCTCCCCAAAAGTGTGCTCGAATGAACTGTTCACACTCTCGCATTGTGGAAACCAGAAGCTAAAATTTGGGTTTATCTCTTCCTAGGATAGTTATTTTGGATAGCCATGACTCTTGTGAGTTCCCTAACTTCCTAGAAGATGGAAGAATATAGATTCTTGCCTAGAAGAATCACCTAAATCCTTAAGATAAGATTTGAAGAATCCCATTTCAACATAAACGATATGGAAGAGATAGAGTTCTTCTTAAACAATGACTCTTCTCTAAACTTGTTTATGGGACCTACAAATACCGGCATGCATGCATGAAGAAAATACAGATATATAGAGATACAGAGATACAGAAAGAGAGAGAGAATTTTAGATGTGGAAGAAGCTTTGAAGACTTATCATAAGACAAGCTACATTTACCCATTGAAGGTCTGCAAGTTACCTCTCTTCCAAAAGAGGGGAAGGCACGTCCATTATACCTCTACCATCCTCCTAAGGAAGACATCATAGGAAACTTTAGGATTATTCAAGTCGCGGATAGGTAAACCTGCTGATATATAAGCAAGTATAATCATATATACATAAATAAGCATATCATCTTCTTCCCTTTTATTCTCTATGTTCCTGCAATGCTATATAAGCTAGAAACTTAAAGTTAATCAGAGGTTGGCTGTGCTAAGCGACTGTAATTGACAAGTTTCCTAAACTTAGAGTTTTAGTCCCCCATATATAAAATAATAAACTAGCCTCTAAAACGGCTAGGTAATGTCCAACGAATTTTGTCTCATATCAAAGCTCGAAATTTTGTGTTATAAATTTCTAGCACCTCCGGTAGGATGAGACTTTCCTCTCATCTCTCTTTAAGTTCCGTTGTGTTAATGGGTCTCTCCTGTTTTCACAGGTACCTTAATGGAGTTGTAGCTAGGGAACTCTCTGTCGGTTCACCACAAGCTCCAAGAAAGACATTGGTGAATTTTTTTATCTCCCCACCACCATCCACCCATTTAGTTGAGGCTTCGGTCTCCCAAAACTTACTTGTGATCGAGGCTATGGTCTTCCAACAGAAGGTTGAGGCTTTAGTCTCCTTTACTTCGTTAAGGGTTGAGGCCTTAGTCTCCCCCCAGGCAGTGGTAGCACTACCCGTATTAGTTAAAGACGGTAATTTTAATGCTAAATCAAGAGGATATGCTCCTCAGAGCACTTTTAATAAGTTAAGAAAACAATGGATACCTAAAAATGAGCTTAACCTTCACTCCAATGTCATTAAAACCTCTAGAAAAGGATAGAACAATGTCTCGGGCAAGGGCCCAGAATTCCATTTGCTACAAACAAAATGTGCGAATGAAGATGAATATTCACATTCGCCAAAGCCTGTGCCCGCGAATGAGATGAAAAATTCTCATTCACGAAGAAACACTCGCAGACAACATTCAACAAGAAAAAAGGGAAGGCTAGGACTTTCAAGTCTGAAATTAACCTCACTCGCCAAAAGGGAGTCCTAGCCAGTGATTATGCTTTACTCGCAGATCCTTTTATGCAAGCATGTGTGGCGAATGAGAATGAAGTTTCACATTCGTGCACAAATGTGTGCTCTCGAAAGTGAAGACATTCGCACAATGTTGTTGTGGTAAATGAACAAAAGGCCCTCACATTCGTGCATGATCATTATGAAGAAAAGTCTCATTCACGCACACCTGCGAGCACAAGATAGAATTTTCATTCGCCATCAAGGAACCAGGATTTGACTACAATCAATATTACTCTCACAGAAGTTCCCACAATGCTTAAGGACTAGATAGAACAACATGTTATCAATCAGGTTAGGATATTTAGGCCATCTGGTCATAAAGAAAACTTGCACAATAAGGAAAAGAAGGCGGCAAACTGATTCTATCGGCAAAATAATGAAGCAAGGGTGGAGTTCAGGAATTCAATGCTATTAACCTGATTTGAACCATTCAGGGCGCTCGAAGAAGGAAAACCAACAAAAAGAAGAAGGGCGTTATCCCTTGAACAAAAGAAAAAAAATGAACATTACTCAAGGACAAAAGGCCAGAGTACACCAGCTCTTCTACGGGCAACCAAAAGTAGGGAATATAAAAATTAACACAATGCCACCATGGACACACCCACAAAGGGGTAACCCCTCCTTGCCTTTCCATGCCAAATATAGTCTAGGTTATACACCCTACGTTAGCAAAGGTAAGAGATTTGAGCCCACTCGCAACTCCCAGACAGCAGTAATGTTTATCAGAGCCAAGAAAGATGCCCCTGTCAACACCCTTAGTTTTTTCGAGTCACGACCACTAGCCTTTAACTCCGTTGGTATGATGACCAGAGGTCAACTAGCGACAAGTGCTAGAACACCTAAAACACCTTCAAGAGGACTGCCAACCACTGGGAGGGGTCTTGTAGCCTCCTCCGTTATGTTTCATCATAAAGATAGTTCTTACACTATATACAAGACTACCATAACAGTCAACATTACCTCTACTTCACAAGGACATGAGGCTACAATAGCAGGGTCAAGAGGAAATAAGGATTTGCCTACCTACCCTACAACAAATGTAGAAAATGTAGACGTCAAGGAATATTGTTCTGACTCCGAAGGAGAACACACTACAACTGCAGAATGACGAGCCTAGGTAGAAAGTTGAGACCGTAGTTTGGCTGCCCAAGACACCGCCACAGCAGAGCTAAAAACCATGATCAAATAGCTCACACTTGAAAGACAGGGCACGATCCTGCTAAATCATAATTTTACTGTAGCAGAATCAGCCAGGTCAGTTGTTCCTAGCTAGGCGTAGGGGGATACACCCATTATAAACCAGACTATGCCTTTGCCGCTTTGCCAGGAGTTGTCCCGACTGTGAGTGTTGCACCGAACATACCCATCCCGTAAAAACCACCTATACAGGGATTCCCGCAAGGCCTGCACCCACAAGGATCTCATCAGACCCCTTATCATCAACAGGAGCCACCCTTCTATGAACCCACACCTCCTTGGACATATGGTTATAATGCCTATGCACAACCCCCTACATGCAACAAGGATCGTACACGCATCCAACTACGCTCATGATGGACCCTAATTACACCAATTCAATTTCGGATTCAATACTATCACCTAATCTTATAAACAGTTCGATATTTCTCATTGAATCCCGTACCAAGTACCAGACACCAATGGCTCTGGCTTGGATTTTATACGCCGACCCCTAACCTCATCTAACCTCGGTCGAGGGTCAAATGGATGAAAACATCAGTGCCGAAAATGATTTTTACTTTTTGGGGGCAAGTGTAAATCACTTCTGACACTGATGTGGCTGCCCCTTGACCTTGGCGTTTTCTATCCCGAGTGTAGAAAAGCCTCGCCCAGCTCATGTGAATGTCCTTTGACTTTTCTTTTCCATTAATATTCATGTTATATATCACCCAAGTAGTTTAGTGTTAGGCCTTGCTTTTATTTTCGCTGCTGTTGTGGTGGGTTTGTTTTATATGGAGTTCAATAATATCTTAGCTAATTATTATATTGGTCATATTCCTAATTTATAAAGTGGTCCAGCCTCTTCAATATCTTTATCATGTATTGCTAAATGTGTTTGTTATATATTATCCAAGTACGGGGTTTTTTCTGTAAATTGCATCAGCCGGGTAGTTGAGGATAAGACTTTGTTGTAGCTGTTTGCTGTTGCTGTTGTTGTTGCGGAGGGTCTTCTGTATGTGACGTTGGGTCGCATCTGTAGGTTAAGTATATGGGTCGTATTCATAATTTATGATGTGGTCCAGCCTCCTTGATATCTTTATCATGTATTTATGAATGTGTTTATTATGTCACCCAAGTAGTAATGGAGTTCAATAACATCACGGGTTAATCGTAAGTGGATCGTATTCCTAATTTATAAAGTGGTCCAACCTCCTTAGTATCTTTATCATGTATTGGTATGTGTTGTTGTAGACTTTTTCCTTGATAAATTTTCAATTTTATGCAGTCGTCAAAGAATTAGATAATATCAACTCACATTCAATCTCGACTTCTCAAGAAGTATTTTATTTGTTTTCATGTTCAACACTTTGTTATTACCTGCCAACCACAAGTTGTGATTTCTCTTAAGTGAATCCACATCCTGAAACTAATACGATATAGATATATATATATATATATATATATATATATATAAACTAATACCATTTCAGACGACCCTAATTTCCAAATTGTTATATAATTTTGAACCACCATTATATGAGCTCCACTTGGTATAAGATGATGAAACAAAGTTGAATCAAATCAATTAATCTGATTGTTTGATTGACTAGTCAACTTTTAGAACCATTATCCACACACATGTACGAGTTGTAGTTTTTTTATTTTATTTTAATTAGAATAATCTTTAATTACATTTTAATATATTTTGATCTTAATATTAATCTAAGATAGTTTTTTTTTTTTGTTGCAATTATCGAGCATTTTCATTTTCTCATTCCCCTTGCTTTTGCAGTATTACTTTTGAGGTAGTGTTCAGTCTTTCAAATTCAATATGAACACATGATTTGACAAATAATTTTAGCATTTCTCATTCAATGCCTTATTGGCTTACCTCTCCTTTAAGACAGGTCAAATTGAGCGTTGTAATGTCACACCAATGGTTCCCACCCATGTGATTGGCTTTGCAACTTTCCTTTGCTCATTTTGTCCTGCTTGCACATGGGGCTCAATGAAATCTTACCAATAGGTGTTGTGACTCTTGCTTCATCAAATCGCCCTGCCTCCACAATACCTTGGGATTCTAATAACAGGGAATTCAAATACATATAGATTAAGGAAGTGTGTTATAGTAAATGCACATTAATAAGAGTGAGTGTGATTACCCAAACTGGGGTTCATTTGTACTAATGCGAGCGAACAGCACCAAGGGGCTGACGCATCAGTTCCGAAAGTTACTTACACTTTTTGGGGGAAGCTTATCACTTTTCAGCACTGATGACACCATTCACGCATGAACTTCTCGTACCCAATCTTCTGGGAAATTTTCTTTGCCAGGCATCGTGTTCGTGGTGAGTTGGTATTGCACTGATATCTCTTCAATCAGATTGGAGATAACCTGAACCTGTCCCTGCTTCACTTCTTAATGTGAACACCACTGATCCTGTAACATGTGGTGATGAACCCTTTGTTGAGTAATGAGTAGCTGTCACTATAAGTGTTTCACATCATCTCCAGTCTAAATGGACAGGTATCACTCCAGTCTTGCTAGGGTGTGTATTAATTAATATGCAGGTACTTATTCCTTGTGAATTTATTAAAATACCCTCCTTTGATCAATGTGTATTGACTCAAACACCCTTTGTCAGGCCACATGTCATGTACTGATTAGTGATGGAATAGTACCATCAAGTGGTATGTGGCTATTGAAAAGGATTCTAATCACACGGCTGGTACCACGTTCCCACGAAGAAACGCACTTCACAAATTATTTTTCAAAACTGAGAAGGATATATTTTTTTGCCCCTTTAAGAAGAAGAGCTTCTGAGTAGACTTCAAGTTTCCCAATTCTATTTTCCGGCATCCCATTGTTATTCCCTCTCCACCTTTGATCGTCACAAAGTATGGCTGATGCGCTTGTTTCAACTGTCTTGGAGCAATTGTCCCCCGTCATCCTAAAAGAGTTGAGACTAATTGTGTGTGTTAACGAGGATGTGGATAACCTCTCTTCAAAATTCAGACAAGTCCAGGCTGTGCTTAAGGATGCAGAGGAGAAGCAAATGAAATGCGGATCAGTGAGGCTTTGGTTAGAAGATCTCAAAGACGTAGCGTATGAAATGGAAGATGTTTTGGATGAGTGGCAAACCAAAATTCTCCTCAAACGACAACAAGAGGGAGTTGACGATGCACAAACTAGCATGAAAAAGGTATGCATCTCCTTTTTGTTCCATTTTTGCTTGTGTTTCAAGCGAGTAAGTTTAGGCTATAAAATTGGTCATCAGATAAAGAAAATAAATAAAAGACTAGATGATATTGCCACTAATAATACATATTCCCAACTAACGGGAAGTTCTACTAGTGAGAGGAGTGAAGATGAATCAGAGAGAAAAGAAACTAGTTCGTCATTGGTTAAGGAGTCGAAGATACTTGGTCGGAATAAGGACAAAGAAGTTATAATAAGGAAGCTAGTGAGCGAGAGCAGCCAGCAAGAAAAGGCCCCTCCCGTACCCATCATCTCTATATTTGGTATAGGAGGGCTAGGCAAGACGACTCTGGCTCAATTTGTTTTCAACGATAGCCAAGTGAAGGGTTATTTCCAAAAAAGAATATGGGTGTGCGTATCTGAGGGTTTTGATAAAACGAGGATCGCCAAGGAAATAATTAAAGCTGTTGGAGGAGAGAATGTTGTCAATGGTGATAGCACCGGATGGGAAGCTTTGCATCATCAACTGAGTAACTCCATTGATGGAAAGCACTTCTTACTTGTGCTAGATGATGTGGGGACTGATTATAGCTTTAAATGGGATCAATTGATGCTTTCCCTCAGCTGTGGTGCAAAAGAAAGTAGGATTATCATCACCACACGCAATCAGGAAGTTGCAGAGCAGATGGGAAC
>JAOXJP010169374.1:0-12712 GCA_025762735.1 Platanus orientalis
AATTGGGGTGCCTAACACCTTCCCCAATTGCAACCAAACAACTTACCCAGAATCCCTGTAAACCAGACCAAAAGAGAGTCAAACCCCTAGGCCTGAGTGCCTAACCTGGCCCCCAAAAAGCCTGTATCCTCAATTCCCCTGGAAAGGAGGCAGACGTCCAACCCCGTCTATAAAATCCCAAGTTTGTGGCGACTCCGAACAACCCGAAAGTGGGTTGCGGATCCTTTCCACGATATCCACAAAGGTAAAGACCGTAAAAGGTCAGGATGGGTTAAAATGCAGTGAGAGGATGGTTGACTCAACCTAGTTGCACTAACATAGCAGCCACGACTTAAGCGTTGTCTCCTAAGTAAAATTCGGGTATCTGATACACTTGGAAATTACAAGTGTATAATCAACCGTACAATGATAATTGGGAAAGTTGAAAGAGATATTTGTAATGAAGGGATTCCTATATTATGTCTATAGAATGGATTGGTTTGAAGTTAGGTTTCATTTGACCTTCATAGGCCTAACACCTGAAATTCATCTTGATGCCTGAAAATAGGGCCCATAAAGGTGCCTAAGCACATAGATGAATTCCAAGATATTAGTTGCATGTATATAGGCTTTAAAGAATGTCAAGGTTCATTGGGGTGGGTCCCAGATCCCAACACCTGAATTTATCCAATGCCTATATTGACTTCCAATGCCTGAATTTCAATCTATTAAAATTTAGGTGTCAGGTTTAGGGCAGTCCACACTCCGGGAGCATATCTCTCTAAAAAATTGTAAATTGATCGTGGTCAGTCAATTTGGAAAGCTAAGGGAAAGATATTTTTGACCATATATGATAAGTCTATATTTTTTCTAATGCCTAATTGTGAACTGACACCTGAATTTGCTATCAATGCCTAAATTTTAACAGATTAAAATTCAGGCGTCTAGCTTGGACAATCCACACTCCGGAGGTCATAGCTTTCTCCATAGAGCTCTAAATTGAGCTTGGTCAATCAATTCGGAAAGCTGAGAGAAAAATCTTTCCAACTATATATAATAAGTCTATATTTTCTCTAATTCCTATTCATAAGCTAACGCCTAAATTTGCTATCAATGCCCAAATTTTAACAAATTAAAATCCAAGCGTCCAGCTTGGACAATCCGCACTCTAGAGGGCATATCTCTCTCCACAAAATTCTAATTTAAGCGTGATTGGTCAATTTGAAAAGTTGAGAGAAATATATTTCTAACCATATATAATAAGCCTATGTTTATTCTAACGCTTTATTGTCCAACACCTGAATTTTAAAATTTAGGCGTTAGGCCTGGGCAAAATCCAAAAACCTTGCATCGGCCATTTAAGCCCCTTAGGGGCATTAAAAAATTCTAAAATTTCTACCATATGTAGGAATATACTAGGGGAATAACATATCTAAAAATTAAATCAAGATCGTGTCTAAAACATTCTACAAAAAATTCCACAATAAATGGACTAAACAAGGTCACACAGGATCCAAATTTTGGGGTCTGTTTGGGGGGCCATCTTAAGGCCTTCCACAGCTCACAAAATCACCAAATTAAATAAAAAAGTAGGTATATGTATTGAGAATAACATATTAAAATTTCAACCTAAATAGATCAGTACAAAAATCACAAGAAATTCAACACTAGACATGGTTTAGAAATTAAAGCAAGTAGAGGTTGTTGGGCCTCTACCATGTAACCTGATTGAAGCAACTTAAAAGCACAAATTGGACAACATAACAGCTTAGTAATCTATCATATGAACTTATAAAGAACAAAATTGAATGAGGTTAGGCTTACCTTGAGCCAACTAGGGCTTGAGGTTTAAGATATCCCCTCTTTTTCTTCTTCTTCTTCCTCTTCCCCTTTTTTTAGGGTTTCTCGTTGCCAACTCCCTTATGCACGAAATTGGGGCTATAAAATGCACGAAATTGGGGCTATTTATAGCCCCAATTGAAAGTAGTATGTGGCTAGGGTTTAACCTAAAGGTAGGGTGGGGATTAGATTAAGTCATTTTGAGTGTAGGGCTAGGATTGGCTTGAAAATTGGTGGATGGGGTTAAGGGGTTTTGTGCTAGGTGACTTGGATGAGGGAGTGGCTAGGATTAGTTCAAGAATCTTGAGTGGAGGGTAAGGATGAGAGTGTTCTTGTTCACTTAGATTGGTGAGGTGGACAAAGGGGAGGATTTATGATGTAATAATTTTGGAAAAAGATTTGGATTGATGATGTAGTAATTTGGGATTTGGGTTAGTGATGCAGTAATTGAAGATTCCAAAAAAAAGGTCCACACCCAATTTTTTATTTTTTTATTTGGTCCTTACAAACACACCGGTCAATCGGATTTGCGATCAGACATCCGTAAACCATTGAAAGTTCAATTTCTGGTAAATTTGAAAAAAGCTTTATTGAATTGTAAGAAGGGTAAGATGGTAAAATTCTTTACCAAAATCTTCAAGAAATATGTGCGGGTTTGATCACTAGAGGTGCTGCCACAAACGGTGAGTTAATCAAATATGTATGTGGGGAGAACATGAAAACTATTTTTTCAAGGAAAATTGGACATGCGTAAATGCTAGGTGTCTGCCCGAGTTTTCTTTTTGACCTTCCAAACTCTGTTAGTTGCAAATAGACAGTGGTTTTTAGGTTTCTCGGACATTTCGGTCGCACTAGCATGGTCGGAATTATGTTTCGGAATGAGTTTGAATAAAGACTTATGATGCAATAAACCTGAGAAATGTTGTATTTAGGATGTGACAGGGTTTGTGAATAGGTGGGGCCCATTGTGAAAAAATGGTGGGTCACAAATTATTGGAGTCTTGGAGCCACAAGAACTGACGTGACATTATTCAAGTAAAGGGAGAAGCTTTAGGGATCCTTTGAGGGTCTAAGGGTAAATTTTCGAGGGTGAACAAGGTAAAATGGTAATTTTTTGCCTACGGGTCAAAAAATGTGAAAATGAGGATTCTTCGCCTATGATGCTTCACGACAAGATGGCTTATATAGGTGAGAGAAATTCAGTGATCTGAGTGGTAGATAGTGAGTTTTCGGCTTTTAAAGGCAAAAGAGCAAAATGGTAATTTTTTCACCTATGCTGCTTTGCTGAGGGAAGACTTGTAGAGGCGGGAAAAGTTATAGATAACATTGATGAAGCTCCTAAATATGGACTCTCAAAGTCCTATTGATGCTTTTGTGGAAGATTAGGGTTTAACCTGAAATGGTATATTTGGGCTGTAATAAGGTGCTTTGACTGGTTCATTCGAGACTGAGAGTATCTAGAGAGACTTTTGTAAGAATACCTAACTTTCTAGAGTCCAGGTTCGCTCTTCCTAAACCATGGGTGCTTAGAGTCTTGAGGCCTAAAAGTTTTTATGTTATTCTTATGTTATCAAATGACCTAAGTCAAAATTTGGGTAATGACATATGTTATTAGAAGTGTAATCCATGTGTCATGTAAGTCTTAAGTTTGGGAAGAAATTCAAAAGACTGAATGTGGAAGGACCACATAATCAAGAGACAATGAATCCACAAAATGAAGAATTTCGAGGATGTCTCAAGCTCTAAAAGAAGGGAACCTCACACTTCAAAGGTAATGCCTCAAAAGGTTGATTGGTAAGTAATCATAGGAAAAACTTGAACCAATGACCCTAGGAGGATTATAGAGACCTTCAGTAATGCCCTCGAACCCGGACTTGGATATCATCTATATGCACCTCGGATTAGGATCATTACATTTCATTTGATCTGTATTCCATATTAGAATAGGTCATTCATTTCAAAGTACATTCACATATTCCTTGACCTTTATAGTCCATATCATATAGAGTCATTCACTTAAGTCATAGTCTCATAATCCATTATATTTAATTTCATGCGAAAGCAAAAATCATTCACTTATACATTACCATAGCCACTCCATTCGTAATAATGTGTAGTGGAAGCATATAAACTACAAACCAAATGGTTCCATTCATTCACACAACCATGCATAGGAAAAATAACCATCTAATATCAACATTCATATAACCATGTACATAAAACTAAGGAACCATCGTTAACATACTCCCAATTAAAGATGTGAGTCCAAAATCTGTACTATGTCAATTACATCATAATCCATCCTAAAGACATTTATTACATTCATCCAAATAAAAGTAGTAAGACATAAAAATGTAGTGTCCTCATCTCGTCTCTTTCATACTAGTCCCATCAAATATGAATCACCTTCATGCATTACCAACCCATCACATACCATCCTAACCTATGCCAATTGGGGTGAGTTTGACAGGCTCAACAAGTACAAATGCTAACCAAATCCAAATGATAACAGATATAGTTTGCACATAGGTTTCTCTTATGTAATATAAACATGGATAACAATTTAAAACACAAACTATAGGAGACAATAGCATATTAGTCCATGGATGTAAATGAATAAGAAAATTAATCATAATCTATACCATGGATAACAAGGAAGTATGTGTCATAATGTAATGATAAATATATCATATTTCACTTTCAGAATTAGTCGACATATTACTTTTCATAATCACTTTCATAGTTTTTATCAATAGTTCATTCACTTATCATTAGGATTCAATTACAATCATATCACATGGTTCATTTACTTATAGACTTTATCAATATCTTATTCAATAATTTATATCATTTTATAAATAAATTTTTAAGATTCAATCGTTGTTCTCCATTATTGCGACCTAATAGGACGTCCCGGAACAATGTTCGATGAGATTTAATAGGTTGAAATGAAAAAAGTCATAAGTCAAGTCAATATCAATAACTTCCATTGTTGTGACCCTATGGTAGGTCCCAAAACAATAATCAAAGGGTTCAATAAGTTTAAAGGATTCAATAAGATTCAAAAATAATCAATGATACACCATTATTGCAACCCAATGAGTCAATACAATAATCAAATGTCAATTTTCATTATTGCGACCCAATAGAAGGTCCCAAATAGCTTGACCATTATTGCAACCCAATGATAAGTCCTACAGATCATATTATATCCATTGTTGCAACCCAATGAAAGGTCCCTATATAGATTACCGATTGGGTCTTTTATACTATACCATTTTTGCGACCTAATGGCAGGACCTAAAACAATATTTCATTTGTGTGACCCAATGGAAGGTCTCAAAACTATATTCTCCTTTGTTGTGACCCAAGGATAGGCCCCTATATAGATTTTTGGTGTGGTCATTTATGTTTTACAATTATTGTGATCCAATGAAAGGTCCCAAATGGTTCAATCATGTTCAAAATGTTCAATAATTCATTAAAGCCCAAAGAGGGTTCATTAGTTTAAAGATTCAATAACATTTTAAATTTTCATAAACAATTGAGATATATTAAAGAATATCAATAATCAATGAAAAGGCTCTCATGACATAAGAAAGAATGTTTCATGGTCCAATAAGTTTCGATCATAATACATTCATATTTCATATTCAATTGTTTAAAATTCATTCATCTTAATTACATATGATCAATATTTTAAGTAGTTTTTCAAAATTCGTAATTCTTATAATCTTTCATATCGTGAGATCTCTTATTTGTTCAAAGGAATCAAAATTCCAATCGTTGGTTCATGCATCATAGTCCATATGTGAAATCGAAGTTTCAATCATACTTAATTTCAGTCAAAGACATTTTCTTATGTTCAATTTCATGTTAGTATAAGGGAATTCACATTCCTTATGGCAATTCAACAAGATTCACTTAAATCAATCATATCATATTTCATAATAGATTCATGAGGATTCTTATAAATTCAATATTAGATTCATGTCAATTATATATCTAACGTGTGGATTTCAAAGGAAAACTCCATGTATCTATTAATAAAAAGAATCATGAGATTAAAACATATTTTCATTCAATTTTTAGAGTAATTCACATGAGATTTCAATAAATAACATGAATTCATCAAAGGAATTTGTCATAAGTGATGGAAATAACATTCAACTCACATAGAAATCACTTACAATCATAGGAATCATCAAATTAGAGCAAGACTCTAATGGTTTCCAAATCAAAGGCATTCCAACAGTAAAATTCATCTTCAATTCACATGAATCTAACGAAAACAAAGAAGGAAATGACATTAGTTTACAAGAATATTTACAATCCTTCTCTTCTTTTAAATTTTCCTTAATTAAACCTTCCTTTAATCCTCAATCTCTGCACATTTTAGATAGATCAATTTAGAAAATACTCTAGAAAGAGAATCTAGTATCAAAACCTTTAAATTCTAACTTATTTAGCCTAGATCTAAGAAAATCAAGCTTACCTTAGCTTAAGAGAGATAAATCCTCTCTTTTCCCAATTTTCTCTTATCTTTCCCTCTCTTAGGTGTATTATAATCTATTTTGGGCCAAAATAAGGTAATATACTTGTCATACGAACTACCCTCCCTAAGAAGATTCTATGCAAAATGGGGAAGGAATCTCTATTTTTTTTTAAATCTGGGAATCTATAACCGGTCCCGTCGACTCGCAACCGCTCACAAATGGGGTGTGACCAGTCGCAAGTTTCTGCAACCACTCACAGGGTATGCCTATGACTGGTCATGTTGTCATGCGACCTCTCTCACTGTGCGAGTTTGTAATTTCTAAAAATTTCACATTTCTGGCTTTTAGTTATGAGCTATTGCAAGTAGCTACAACCGCTTGTAGTACCCCTCTACGACCAATCCCCTTATTTGGAGACCTCTCTCGGTTCTCAAAATTTTTCCAAATTTGATCTTTTGTGAGAAAATGGCCATAACTTTCTCTAGAAAACTCCGATTCGCTCACCATTTATTGTGTTGGAAAGTAAACTCTTAAACCTTTTTAATGGTGTATGCTTTACACTGTAATTCTCTCGGGATTGGTATAGGTTTGCCAAGGAAGTCATCCCAAAAACACACTTAGGATAACTTCGAAACTTAACATATCCATGGCTTAACTCGGATTCCTTACTCCTAACTTAGTTTATTGTATTCCAAAACACCTCTATGGATTTCTAAGGTTTTTTTAAATTTTTACACAAGTAAATTTACATTTATACCATTTTAGCAAATGGCAGGGAATTACATCCTCCCCCCTTATAAAAATTTTGTTCATGAATTTTTACATACCTTAGTTAAGGGACAGTTGTGGAAGTTTAGCTCTCATCTCGTCCTCGCCTTCCCAAGTGACTTCTTCAATTTCATGGTTACTCCATAAGACTTTCATATAGGGAACAATCTTATTGCGAAGTACTTTCTCTTTTTTGTCAATAATCTCAACTAGTTGCTCCTCATAAGATAAATCTTCTCGCACTTGAAGTAGTTTGTAACTCAACACAAGTGATGGGTCTCTCATGTACTTCTGCAACATATAAACATGAAATATGTTGTGTACATGTGACAATTCCAAAGGTAGATCCAATTCCAATTCATAAGCCAATGCCTCAACCCTCCTTAAGATCTCAGAAGGTCATATGAACCTTGGTTCCAACTTGCCTTTTTTTCCAAACCTCATCACACCTTTTGTCAAAGATATTTTCAAAGATACCAAGTCTCTAATTTCAAACTCTAATTTTCTTCTTTTGTCAGTATAGCTCTTTTGCCTGCTTTGAGCTATCAACAGTCTATCTTAAATCAGTTTGATATTTTCTATAGTCACTTATACTAAATTTGGTCCCAACATTTTCGTTTGCCCACCTCGTCCCAACAAATATAAAATATCACCTCCTTCCATACAGAGCTTTGAATGGATCCATTTGCATGCTGGCCTGAAAACTATTGTTGTATGTAAATTCAATCAATGGTAGGTGAATGTCCCAACTACCTTTTAAGTCTATAACACAAGTCCCCAACTTGTCTTTCAAAGTTTGCATAGTTCTTTCTGATTATCCTTTGGTTTAAGGGTGAAAAATGGTGCTAACTTTTAGTTTGGTACCCATTGCATCCTGCAATCTACCCAAAAAATGAGAGGAAAACCATGGGTCTCGGATAGAAATGTACTAATTAGAACTCCATGTAATCGCACTATCTCATTAATAAACAACTTGGCTAACCTATATAGTGGGTGTGATATCCAGATAGGTAAGAAGTGTGTGGACTTTGTCAATCAGTTGACAATCACCCAAATGGAGTCATAACCTTTACCCATTTTTGGGTAAACCCGCTACAAATCCATGGAAATGTGCTCCCACTTTGAATTTCAAATGGTTGTAGTGGACTTGCAAGCTTTTGATGTTCAACCTTAACTTGTTAACGTGTCAGACACCTGGAAACAAAGTCAGCTATCTCACACTTCTTATTATTCTGCTAATATATTTCTTTCAAATCCTTACATATCTTGGTGCTGCTATGCTAGGGTGAACTGCATAAGCGACTCTATAAGCTTATTCAAGAATCATCTTTTTCAATTCGTCATTATTTGGAACACATAAACAATTCCCAAACCTCAAAGTACCATAAACATGTGTATGCAAATCAATTATGTCACCCACCCCTCTTCACTACCTCTACAATATTCATCAATAATGGATTGCTACTCTAGGTTGTCTTCACCTGATCAACAAGGGTAAGTTGCACCCTTAAATGTACAAAGAATGCTTCTAACGTATTCACTTGTAATTCAACATTTAAATCCTTTAATTCATGGAACAAGGTGATCCTCCCAACTTTGAAGAAAGCAAGCGAGCTCGAGGACTTCTTACTTAAGGCATTGGCTACCATGTTAGCCTTTCCTAAGTGGTAGTTGATCGTCCAATCATAGTCTTTGATCAGTTCCATCCATCTTCCTTGTCTCAGATTCAACTTTTTTTAGAGAATATATATTTGAGACTTTTATCATCTATGAATATCTCGCAAGTCTCACCATACAAATAGTGTCTCCAGATCTTTAATGCAAAAACCATTGTTGCTAACTCCAAGTCGTGAGTGGGATAATTCAGTTCATGTGGCTTAAGTTGTCTCAAAGCATACATGATTTCCTTCCCATTCTACATAAGTATATAGCCTAGGCTGTTCTATGATGCATCGTTATACACAACAAAACCACATATGCCAGATGGTAGTGTAAGGACTAGAGTGGATACAAGTTGGTCCTTAAATTCATGAAAACTCTTCTCACAACCATCATTCCACTCAAACTTTGTATCTTTCTAAGTTAGCTTGGTTAATGGTTATGCAATCTTAGAGAAACCTTCCATAAACCTTTGATAATAACCAACTAAACCCAAGAAACTATAGATTTTGGTCACATTGGTTGATCTTGGCCAGTGTACAACTGATTCAATCTTCTTTGTGTTAACACAAATCTCATCCTTGGAAATCACGTGACCCACTAATGCCACTCAGTCTAACCAAAACTCATACTTATTAAATTTAGTGAACAAATTGTGATCTCTCAGTGTTTAAAGTATAATCCTCAAGTGTGATTCATGTTCCTTCATACTCTTTGAGTACACAAGAATGTCGCCAATGACAATGATCATAAATCGATCCAAGTATGGTTTGAACACTCTATTCATCAAATCCATAAAGGCGGTGGGAGCATTAGTCAATCTGAAAGAACTCATAATGTCCATAATGGGTACGAAAAGAAGTCTTAGGGATGTTCTCCTACCAGGACTTCAATTGGTGATAATCAAACCTCAACTCAATCTTTGAAAACACAATTGCACCTTGTAACTAGTCAAACAAGTCATCGATTCATGGTAGTGGATACTTGTTATTTACAGTGACTCAATTCAACTACCAGCAGTCAATACATAACCTCATTGATCCATCCTTTTTCTTAACGAAAAGGACTGGAGCACCCCATGATGACACACTAGTGTGAATAAATCCCTTGTTAAGCAACTCTTGAAGTTGTATTTTCAATTCCTTCAACTCCACGAGTTCCATACGGGAAGGAGCAATGGAAATTGGTGCAGTCCCTAGGACCAAGTCATTGACAAACTCCACTTCTTTGTCGAGTGGCAAACCGGAAAGATCTTTTGGAAAGACATCAACAAACTCTTGAATGATAGGTACATCTTCTATCTTAGTCTTTGTGGTTTGATCACTAACAATGTAGGTTAAATAACGTTGCCAACCTCTTTAGAGAAGCTTCCCAGCTTGAATGGCCAAAATTAGAGATGAGAAAGAATCCTTCTTGACTCCTTGGAATGAGAACTCCGTCAATCTTGATATGTAGAACACAACTTCCTTGGAATAGCAACGAATCATTGCGTGATATGCAGCTAACCAATCCATTCCCAAGATTACATTGAAATCCTTTATGTCAAGTAAGATCAAGTCTATCGATAACTCTAGGTTCCCAACCATAATAACACAAAACTTGAGTACTAAGTCAGCTAACAATGACTTCCCAACAGGAGTAGATACATGTAGTACATAATCTAACATCATAGGCAATGAACTAGCATGTTTGGCATAATCATATGATATAAACGAGTGTAAATCCAGGGTCCATAAGAACACGTATAGTGTGAGAAAACAATGAAATGGCACCTAAAATAACAACTTTGGATGCCTTTGCATTTCCCTCGATAACAACATACACATGGGCTTTGACCTTCGGGTGTTGTTGGTCATCAATTGGCTTGGTTGTTGGGATGTGTTTCTGGGTAGGATAATCACAGAACAAGAGGCTAGTCTATCCATAGCTAAAACAAGCACTAGTGTTCCAATAGCATGTATCACCATGCATTTTTTCGCATCTCTTGCACTGCTCAATAACTCCTTGCTCAGTTGGCCTTCTCTTGGTAGTTATTGGAGCAATATGCTCTCTACAAGTATGAGGTTCAAGTCACTGCTATAAATCCTTCATCTACACGAGTAAGAGTGTCCATCGGAGTCACTGGACACACATCTTCCATCAGAGTCACTGGAAAATGAGTCTCTTGTGTCCATCGAAGTCACTATGCACACTAGCTTCCATCGGAGTCATTGGAAGCAGACTCTTGCGTGTTCATCGAAGTCACTAGACATGGGTGCATCCATCAGAGTCATTGGGTGCAGACTTGCAAGGTGATTGGAGGATTAATGAACTTGTAAGTTGGTTTTAAGTTTTCTTAGTTTCTTATATAAATTTTGTGCATGATAGAATCTAATAAAAAATTAATAGGTCAAGGAAAAGCTTTCTAAAAGTGGAGTAGGGACCTAAGGTTCACCGAACCACTATAAAAATTGTGTACCTTTGTGTGGTTATGGTTGTTTGATATTTCTACTTGTGACTTTGTGACTATTCATACAATTTATTAAATTTATTCATTTGCATGTGCCAAAGTTGTTGGAATTAAAATTCAAGGTGTTTAGTTGTCCAAATTGTTTGTACTCATATTAAAATTTTGTTTCATATATCTATTGTGCTAAAATAGTCAAATCAACTAGACTTGTTAAAATTAGGTAAAATTAAATAAGAAGAAAAGAGATCCTATTCAACCCCCCTTTAAGATCCTTCGGTTACAGACGTCAAGGATATTTCAACCATGCCCTTAACTTCAAGGACCAACTATTTGAAGCATCTGCAATTGACATGTACATCCAAGGAATGCATTAGGGTTTACATTACATCATTATAGGAATAAAGTCTCATACTTTTGAGAAATTAGCTACTAGAGCTCATAATATGGAGCTCAGTATAGCCGCACATAGAGACCCAAGGTTGGGAGATTCTCGAAAATAAAAAGAGAATAATGAATTTAAGAAAGAGATAAAATTCTCCAAAGATAAGAAAGTCATGAAAATAAAACCAAACCTGTCAAGATTTCTGGAAAGAAGAAAGTAAAACTAACACATCTCAAGATAAAGGGAAAGCCACTCTCAAGGAGCTTGAGGCAAAAGAGTACCCTTTTTCAAATTCTGATATCGTGAGAAATCTTGATGAGTTGTTATAGTTGAAGTTGATTGGTCTTCCACCTTTAAAACATCCTAAATAGGTGGATCATGAAAATGATCTGAAATATTGTCACTATCATTGGGTAACCAGTCACCCAATTGATAATCGCTTCGTTTTGAAAGAAAAGATTATGAACTTGACGTGATAGAGAAAAATTGAAATTGCTTCCACTAATGAAGTGGAAGCCACCAACATGACTACAATCACTTTTGGTTCATTCAATCCTACTGCTGTATGAAGCCTATACATGATACTGGTTTCACATTCTAAAGATATGAAGGTGTTCCCACCGCCATGTTAGCTTGCATTTAGGTTTTTGGAATCCATTACTATTAGCCCCATTGCAGAGTCTTTATCAATCCAGGGGAAAGTTCTTTATTCTTTTCGAAGGTAGGAGAAACTAACTCCCTTGACTAGAGATACATATTCTTTATTGAATTGACTCCTTTCGACAATGAAGATTAGATTGTAGTCACTCATCAAAAGCAGTAAACCAATGCCTTTTTACTCCACCTTTTCCAAGAAGGCAAAATCGAAGAAAAGGTAAGCCAAATGTTAGGTCGAAGGAAAAAAAGAGGTTCAAGGAAGAACCGAACACAAAAGGTTCCACCTAATGACCTTAATGAGATTCTTAAACAATTTTCCCATATGCCAGTGACTTGTTTATAGTTCATGCCAAAGAAATTCATGTAAAAAATAATGTGTAGGAGTTCATACTATCTCTTGTTATGCTGTGCATGAAGGAGAGGCATCTAAGGATGATGTTCAAGAAATTTCAGATGAAAATTCCATTACCTCAGACAGTGAGG
>JAOXJP010169385.1:0-12712 GCA_025762735.1 Platanus orientalis
CCTGAGGCCTTAAAATGTGTATTCCTAGGTTATGCCACCATTCAAAAAGGCTATAAATGTTATGATCCTGCTTCTAAAAAATTGTTTGTCTCTCTTGATGTCACTTTCTTTGAATCTATCTCGTTTTTTTCTCCTAGTTATGCTCATTCTCCAAGGGGAAGTCTTAGTAGTGGTGCCCATGCCAATGTGTCACCTTGCCCTGTTCCTCCTTATGTATTTGATCATGGTGGTCATATTAGTGATCAGTATCATAGGTGAAGATGACCGTGGTGCTAAGGAGGAGAATAATGCGGATAATTTTGATATCTAAGATCAGATTGCATCTTAGGGGGAGCAAGGAGGTGGTACATCAAAAGAGCTACAAGTTTATGCACGAAAAAAATAAACAGTCCCAACTCCTCATGTGACTCCTCCATAATCATGTTCAACATCATCTGAACAAGGTATTCTCTCTTCTTTTGATCTCCATCTTCCCATTGCTCATCGAAAATGTGTCTGTTATTGTACTCAACACCCTATTGCAATCTCTGTGTCCTATGATCAACTCTCACCCAAGAGCAAGGCATTTGCTTTGTCTTTGTCTTCCATTTCTATTCTTCATAGTGTGTCTGAGGCCATATCCCAAAAACACTAGAAGGAGGCTATGATTGAAGAGATGAACATATTGGAGAAAAATAGTACCTAGGAATTGGTGGATCTCCCATGAGGACATACCACGGTTGGTAGCAAATGGGTCTTTACAGTTAAGTTGAAACCAGATGGTACAGTTGATAAATATAAGGTGCGATTTGTTGCAAAGGGGTACAGTCAAACCTATGGTATAGATTATCAAGAAACGTTTGCACCGGTTGCAAAGATAAACTCAGTGTGCATTTTGATATTTGTGGCTATGAATAAAGGATGACCTTTACTACAACTAGATTAAAAAATGCATTCCTCCATGGTGACTTAAAGGAAGAGGTGTATATGAAACTCCCTCCCTCTTGGCTTCCAACCTTCCACAGCTAAAGGCAAAGTGTGCAGATTGAAGAAAGCGCTTTATGGGCTCAAACAGTCACCACGAGCATGGTTTGATTGCTTTAGTACTGCTCTGCGTCAAAGAGGGTACATGCAAAGTCGGGTAAACCATACACTCTTCATCAAGCAACAGAGTACTGGGTTGACTTGTCTTATAGTGTATGTGGATGATATTGTGGTGATTGGCGATGATCTTAGCGTGGTAGAGCACTTGAAAAAGAATCTTACTCAACAATTCGAAATAAAGGATTTGGACCCTCTCCACTACTTTCTGGGTATAGAGGTTCTTCATTAAAAAAAGGGAGTGTTTCTATCGCAAAGAAAGTATGTGCTGGATATTTTAGATGAAGTCGGTATGTTGGGTTGTAGGCCATGTGATACTCCAGTTGATCATAATTGTAAACTAAGTGAAGATGCAGGTGAAAGACTTCTAGATGTTGGACGGTATCAGCAGATGGTTGGGAAATTGATATACCTATCCCTCATCAGGCTGGATATATCTTATGCAGTTGGTCTTGTTAGCCAATTTATGCATGCACCCACCACACTACATTTAGAGGCCACTTACAGAATCTTGAGATACCTAAAAAAGAATTCAGGCATTGGCCTACTTTATGGGAAAACTGATACAATTTGTATTGAGGCTTACACTGATGATACACTCCTAGTTGAAGGGTATACTGATAGATAGACAGTCGACCTTAGGATATTATATATTTGTTGGTGGAAATTTAGTTACATGGCAGAGTAAGAAGCAACCTGTAGTTGTCCATTCTAGTGCTGAAACCAAATTTCGTTCCATGGCTAATGGTATATGTGAGTTGTTGTGGATCGAGGTATGCTTATGGATTTGGGATTCCATATTCGTGCTCCCATGCGACTTTATTGTGACAATAAGGTGGCTATAAGCATAGCTCAAAATCCAATGTAGCATGATCGCACCAAGCACATTGAAGTTGATCGTCATTTTATCAAAGAGAAGCTTCAGTCCGGGCATACCTGTACACCGTTTATACGGACCGGAGATCAACTTGTTAATATCTTTACTAAGGGTTTATCTTCACCCCAATTTTGTGCGATCGTTTCCAAGCTTGGCATGCATGATATCTACATGCCAACTTGAGGGGGAGTGTTAATGTGTAGGGTTATGGGTATTTGCATCTTTATACAAGACATATAAATGTAACAAGTCGTGTAGAGTAAAGGGGAAATAATACACACGACAGTCATCTTTCTTCCCTTCCTATTGCTCTGCTCCCTTCCTTCTCTTTCTCTAATCTCTATATTGATACAAACAACTCCAAGACCTAGGTTGGTTTAGTTTTGACCCAACTTGAGCCTTAGATAAAGGCCCCCTCATACATTGATTCATTTTAAATTAAAATGAGTAAAGAATTTAGAATCATGGGATTCTAATTGATCAAACGTTTTTCTTAATCCATCAGAGGTTTTTCTTGATTGATCAAAGGATTCTAGTAAATTTGTGTTAAGGGCAATGTTTTAGGAGATTTCTCTACCTAGAAATCCCAGACGAAAGCTCGAGAGTTAGAGCCTAAAAGATTGAACAAAACATTTAAAACCTTCAAGGTCTCTCTGAAGCAAAGTTGCTGCTACAGAAATATTAGCCTACATTGTGTGATACGATAGTCAAATCTACCTACAAGGAGGCATTCTCTTCTACAAGCAATTCATATCTTCCTTTTACACTTGATACCTCCCTCGAAGCAAGCAGAAGTATGAGAAACGTTCTCCGGAGTCACCGAACATGTGAGAATTGCAAGGCGATTGTTCAATTGCTGAACTTGTAAGTAATTTAGGGTTTATTTAATTTTCCATGTAATAGTTTAGCAAACTATTAATAAAAATTAACAGGTTTTGTGATAATCTTTCGAAAGTGGATGTATGCCTGAGTACCGAACCACTATAAAATTTTTGTGTTCTTTATGGTTTTGAATCTTGTGCATATTCTTATTTTCATGTGTTGAATGATTACCTAGGATTACAAATTAATCCAAGAGAAGCGTTTATAGATAAATTAATTTGTAAAGACTCACATTCATACTGAAACACCCAAGTCATTAAATGTCTACAAAAATAAATTGCAAGATAGTTTGATCAATTGTCTATGTGTGGAACACGTTTAAATAGTTGCACAAGAGAATTCACTACGTAGTGTGATTGTGTGGGTGAACAAAAAATTATTGAATTTAGACCAAACAAAATTAAAATTTGGTATAATTCTATTCAACCCCCTCTTGGATTATTGTAGCACTAGATTAGAAATTTCAATTGGTATTAGAGCACGTTGCTTGTTAAGGGCTTAATAACTCGAGTCAAAGATCCTAGAACTAGACTAAGTTAACTCTATGACCTTCAAGGATGAAGGTCAATCCACCAACAAACCTCCATTATTTGATGGGACCAACTATGCCTACTAGAAAGCGCAATTGAGTATATTCCTTAAGGCACTAGACTTGTTTATTTAGAATTCTGTCATGACAGGTTGGTCAACTTTGGAAAAAGAAGAAAATGAATGGACCACAACTGAGAAGAATGTTGATACTACGAACTATAGGGGCATTAAATGCCATTGTGTGTGAAGTAAGACAAAATGAATTCCATAGGATATGTAATCTGGAGTCTGTAAAAAAAAGCATGAGATATCTTGGAGACGACCCATGAAGGAACTAGCACTGTGAAGTCGTATAAGCTTCAATTGCGGACTTCCAAATTTGAGACTCTTAAAATGGAGGACGATGACCAGTTCATCAACTTTTACACAAAATTTCAAGACATAGTAAATGCTATGTGGGCACTTGAAAAAGTTTCGGATTCAAAAGTTGTGAGGAAGATACTCAAGTCTTTTCCATAATGATATTATCTCAAGGTCACTATCACAGAAGATAGCAAGGACATGGATAAAATCAATGTAGAAAAACTCACAAGGTTCAAACTTTTGAACTTAAATTCCAACCCAATATTAAGAAAAAGGGAATAACCCTTAGAGTTGAAAAGGGAACCAATCAAGAAGATGAATTCGATGAAGAGTTCGCTCTTGTAGCAAAGAAATTTGAGAAGTTCTTTTGTAAAAACATAAATGACTTTAGAAATAAATTTCCTCCCAAAAAGACCAATGAAAACTTTAGAAGGGAAAGTCCCAAGAATGAACCCCAATTAATGTTGTGAATGCAAGGGGTATGGCCATTTGACATCAGAGTGTGCCAACAAGAGAAAAAATAAGGCCATGGTAGCCACTTGGGACGAGGACTCTGATGATTCAAATGAGGAATCATCAAGTAGTGATGATGAGTCATAACAAAGTGTAAGAGCCTTTGTGGCAGTCACTGAGGAACTATTTGAGGGTTCCATAAGAGAAGATGAGGAAGGAGATGAAGGACAGGAAGACCTTCAAGAAACCTTTGATAAGCTCTACCTGAAAAGTGTACAGCTAGCAAAAGCTAACACAAGGCTTAAGAAAAAAAACAATGAATTAAAAGAGAAATCAACCTTTTTGGAGTCAACCCTTCTGGAATCAAGTAAAAATCCATCGAATAGTCTAGAGAAGGAAAGTAAACTAGTTAAAGAAAATACCAAACTTCTTGAAGAAAATGAAAAACAAAAAGAAAGGTTGAAATCTGTTAGGTTTTTTGTATTGTCAATGTCCATGCACAAAACAATGTGTGTACATGTACTGGTCAGGTTGTATAGAACTTTATGATATAAATTGAATATCCATGTATGTCTAAGAAGAGAATCTAGGAAAGAACCAAGAAGATGGAATTGAAGCTAGAATGACCAAGCCAAAGAGACTCAAGCGTTGTTGAAGAATCCCAAGTCTCAAGTGCAAGCTACCTCAAGGAAGCTAACACTTGGAACTTAAATATAAAAATCGGAAAGTTGGTAAGTTGGGCATGGGATGATCCGAATAGCCAAAACAAATGTAAAACTATGTGTCTAACATGAACCTAAGTCCAAGAGAAAAGACCAAGAAAGGGGGGGGGGAGATGGACAAAAAAAAATCGGGTTTTCAGGTCCTAGGGACCGGTCCTAACCAATTTGGACCAGTCCAGGCTTTCAGGACTGGTCCTAGATTAGCTAGAACCGGTCCCAAGGCCCTAGGACCAGTCTTAGAGAAGCCAGGACCGGTCCCAAGTACCAAGAAGCACCAGGACCGGTCCTAGAGCTAAGACCGGTCTTAAGCAGAGAAATTCGAAAATTTGAACTTCGAAAAGCCCAAACGGCTATTTTTTAACTGTTATAAACTAGTCATTGGGGAACAAATTTAAACCCTTTTTTATCATCTATAAATAGGGTATTAAGCCAAAGAACATGATAAAAATTCTATGCTTGAATACAATCAAATCCTTGTGAAAGAGAGTCAAAGAGTGGGCCAAAAGCCTATGAGTTAAACCTTTGTTGGCCCATGACTTTGAGACTTTGTCTTCATAGTTAAACCTATTCAAGGTCACTTGTAAGCTTCTCAACGACCTCTAATTAAATCTTTTGGGAACAAGAAATGGGGTGTTTCTATAAGTTAAATTAGCATACAAAAGAGGCAATCCAAAGCAAGAAGTTTTATACTTCTATGTCGTATTCACAATCTTTACCAGAGTCATCGGAGGTAGATTCTCTTCTCACTTGCCGGAGCTGAGTGAACCATAGTCTATCGGAGTCACTGGACGGAGCGTGCTCATCGGAGTCACTGGGAGCGCACTTACAAGGGAGTGGATTCTCTAAGTAAATTCCAAGTTTATTAATTTACCTGTAATAATTTAGGAAAACTATTAATAAAAATTAAATAGGCTCAGAGGAGCCAATTGGAGAGTGGACGTAAGCCTGAAGTGCTGAACCACTATAAATTCTTGGTGTTGTGGATTGGTTGCATTTTATCTCTATTTGTGTTTATGTTTATTTCCATTTTACAATACAGTCCAACACATTAAGTGACTCTAACTAAGGTTAATATAAAAGGATTAATCAAACAACCTTAAGAAACTCATCAGCCCTACTCCCCCTCTACTATAGCTAACACTATATTGCATGACAGAGCCTCGTGGTCTATGATAAGTTCATAGAAAGTTAATTTACAAATTAAAAGAATTTCGCTGCACATTAAGATAAAATTAAGTAAATCAAAAAGATGGTTGAATAATATTTAGAATAATATTTATATAAGTGTAAGGATCCTATTCACCTCCCTCTAGGATCCATTTCGGGAGTTTCAAAATGCTTTGAAATGAAAAAAGAAGACCTAAATTTTATAATTGTAAGAAAAAGGAAGATAGAAAGAGATTTTTGGAATCTAGCGTAAAACTTGAAGAAAAGACAAAATACCTAAAGAATTAAGTCAAAATCCTAGAAAAGCATAAAGGAAATATTTAAACCTTTTAGCCTAAGGCAATGAGAATTTTGAGAAGATGCTCACCATGGGTAAAGAAAAAGGTGATATGAGAGGGATCGACTACAAATTAGAAGATTCAAGGCCAAATACTACTTATGAAAAATGTGCAAAAATTACATTTGTTAAAGGTAAAGAGAAAGCCAAGGCTATCTCTAATGCACAACCTACTAGACCTAAAGTATCATATGTTAAAGGATCCAAGTTATGCTGAAAAAGAGAAAGCCGTATTAGAAGTATTGACTTCTAAAGGCAAGACCTGTAGCCCAAAAAGAAAGAAAAGGGCTAACCCTAAATGATCTTAATATCAAGCTTCATCTTCTAGGAGTCCCCTAGTCACATGCTACTATTGTGGTTTAATGGGACACATGAAGTTTGAATGTCACAAGAGGATAAATGATTGAATATACCAACAATTCCAGGCCTTGAAGAAAAAAGAATTCAAAAAGAAACAAAGGAGAAACAAGTTGTTTAAGAAAATAGAGCTCATGAACCTGAAAAAGAAGTTTGAAGAATTAAAGAATTCTAAAACTAAAATCCAACAAAAATGGGTAAAGAATACATGGATTAGGAAAGATGACCTTAAGTGTATTGTAATCAATATAGCTTTTAGAGTTTGAAGTACATCATGGTGGTACCTTGGTAGTAGATGCTCAAGGCATATGACAAGTGATAGATAATTATTTAGTCATTTTGAGGAAAGACACGAAGGAAGTGTCACCTTTAGAGATGGAAAATCTGCTAATATCATTAGCAAGGGTACTATGTAGACACCTGAGATTCCCACACTCAAGGAAGTCCTATATGTACAAGGCATAAAGCACAATCTACTGAGCATAAGCCAAATCTGTAACTTAGGCTATGCAGTTAGGTTTGCAAAAGACTGTTGTAAGATCTTGGATAAGACAAGTGAAAAGATCTCTATAAAAGGAATCCAAACTAGTGATAACTATTATATCGTAGAATCTGGAAATACAAACGCATGTCTTATATCTCACACAAGTGAGACTGACCTTCGGCACCAAAGGTTAGGACATGTGAACTATAGAGACTTGTCCAAATTGAGTAAGAAGGAACTGATTAAAGGTTTGCCTAAAATGGACAAAATAGAATGCCAAATGTGTAGTGGTTGTCAATTAGGTAAACAAACAAGGGTAGTGCACAAAAATGTAACATAAATTGGAACAACAAGACACTTAGAGCTCTTGCACGTGGGTCTAATAGATCCCTCTCGATATACTACTTGGGTAGCATTCTAAGAGAGAAATTAGAAGCTTAATGAGTTCAAAATCATTTGAAAAAGAATACAAAATGAAAAAAGACTCACAATCAAAAGAATTAGAAGTGATCATGAAAGAATTTGAGAAACACAAATTCCTAAACTAGTGCAATGAATTAGGAATTAAACATGAATTCTCAGCCCCCAAAACACCCCAACAAAACAGGGTAGTTGAAAGAAAAAATTGAACATGGTAAGAAATGACAAATGTCATGTTAACAAGCAAGGAGTTTGCCAAGAGGTTTTGGGTTGAATCACTAAACATTGCTTGTTATACAATTAACAAAGTATATGTAGGGTCTGGTACCTCGAAAACAACTTATGAGCTATGGAATGGCAAGAAGCCAAACGTAAACTACTTTAGGGTGTTTGATAGTACTTTCCATGTCCTTAGGGACAGGAAAAACCTTAGCAAATTTGATGCCAAGAGTGATGAGACAATCTTTCTGGGATAGTCTACTAGAAGTAGAGCATATAGGGTCTTCAACAAAAGGACTCATAGCATGGACTAGTCCATTAATGTGGTGATTGATGACCATAAGAAAGACCAGAAAGAAATGGTGAATGAACCTCACGTAGTTCATCAAGAGAAAGAAGAATCTGAAAAAGGTTCCTCCACTCATGATTCTAGTGATGAATTTGAAGATGAACTTGAGAAGGTAGAAGTGCATCATAAGGAAAAGAGAATCACAAAGGAACACCCACAAATAAAATAGGAAATCCTAACGAGGGTGTGAAAACTAGAAGGCAACTTGAGAATATCATAAGCCATCTATATTTTACATCAAAGATAGAACCCAAGAAAGTCAAAGAAGCTCTCATTGTCATGCAAGAAAAGCTTAATCAATTTAAAATGAATGATGTTTGGTGTCTCACTGAAAAACCAAAGGAAAAAAAATGTAATAAGTACCGAATGGATCTTTAAGAATAAGCTTGATGAGCATGGAACAATGATCATAAACAAGGCTATACTAATGGCAAAAGGTTATGCTCAAATAGAAAGAATACGTTTCGAAGAGACCTTTGCCCCAATTGCAAGACTAGAATTCATAAGGATTTTACTGTCTATAGCCTACCATTTGAAGTTTAAGTTATTCTAAATGGATGTAAAAAGTGTTTTATTAAATGGTGTAGTTCAAGGGGAAGTCTATGTGGAATAACCTAAAGGGTTTGTAGATCCACATCAGACTAACTATGTATATAGGCTGAAAAAAGCACTCTATGGTCTAAAACAAGCTCCTAAAGCTTGGGATGAAAGGCTGACCCAATTCCTTTTAAATAACCAGCTTGTGAGGAGTGTTGATAAAACACTCTTCATCAAGAAGGATGATCACATACTCATAGTGCAAATTTATGTAGATGACATCGTATTCGGGTCAACATGTGAGGAGATGTTACATGAGTTCGCCCAAACTATAAAATTTGAATTTGAAATGAGTATGCAATGAGAAAAGATTCTTTATTGGATTGCAGATCAAAAAAGCCAAGGATGGCATATCTGTTAACCAATTCAAGTTTGCAAAGGAATTGATGTTAAAGAGTAAAAACCTTTGAACACTCCCACAAGTATTAGTGATAAGATAGCCAAAGACATTGGAGTGAGTGTAGACATCAAACTATATAGAAGTATGACAAGAAGTCTATTATAATTTACTGCAAGTAGACTAAACATTTCCTTTAGTGTTGGTGCATGTGCCAAATACTAAAATAACCCAAATGAATCACACTTAAAGGAAGCTAAAAAGATTATAAGATATATAAAGGACACCATCAACCATGAACTTTGGTATCCATTTGATACAAATAGTGAAATTTTTTAATATACAAATGTTGATTGGGCCGGTAATGTTGATGATCGAAAAAAGAACCAGTGAAGGTTGCTTCTATATAGGCAATTGTCTAGTTTCTTGGTACAACAAGAAACAAAATACAATATCTCTATCCATATCTGAGGCTGAATACATAGCAGCAGGAAGTGGTTGCACTCAAATTCTATGGATGAAATAGATGTTAAAGGACTATGAATTAAATCAGGAAAACCATGAATTTATTCATATACAATTTAAGTGTAATCTAAATATGAAGAACCCCGTGCAACATTATAAGAATAAGCATATACATATTGGGCACCATTTTAGTAGAGAGTTCATTGAGGAGAAAATAATCTCCCTGGAATATATAGAGACCGAAGAATAACTTGCAAACATCCTCACAATACCTCTGGATGCAAAGAGGTTTGAGCACTTGAAAAGCTCAATAGGGATGTATGAGATGTCTTAAGGAACTTCTAAGGTGGTGTACTAAGTCATTAGAATCAGAATAGGAACCTACAAGATGCCATGAAGGGAAATTAAGGTAAGAAGAATCAAATTGGTAAATCTGGGCATCCTAATCGATGAGGGGGTTTTCTAATCGATCATAAAATAGCTTGATTGATCAAAAATGGCAAAATAGAAATTTCCATAACCAATGATTTTAAAAGGTCGCATAATCTGTTGTCCCTTATTCAACCATTTGCATTAGAAAACCCTAGGGGGAGACATTTCAACCACTCCATTTCAATCTTTTGTAAAAACTTTGAATCTTTGTAGGTAAAATCCCCAATGAAAAACTGCAAGAAAACCATGGGTGGTCCAAGTAAGATGTCGAAGAAAATAAGGACGGAAGGTGAAGAAGATCCACAAATGTAGTTCCCTCTTTGGGATGTAGAGAGTAAAGATCGCGATGATCAGCTCTTTTACAAAGAGGCCTCTTATTGTTGAGAGATATACAAAATCTCGTGTTCTCAAGACCATTGAAATGGAACAGCGTATAGAGTCAAGGGATTGGATTCCTCTGTTCGAGTTGTGAGGAGAATTCAAGAAGATGCGGTAAGAATCTTTTATGCCAACATCTTTGAAAAAGATTACATGAATTTCTCATTTCAATCAATAGTCTATGGAATCCCTATCTTTATCGACACAGACATCATCTCCAATGCCTTAAGGATCCGAAGGGAAAAAGAATCGGCTGCAGATTTTCCTATCACAACCTTGAATCAAGCCTATAGAGAGGCATTGACTGATAGATTGTGTGGCAAGCAAGTTGTTCGGGATCCTTTATTGAAGGCATGCACACCGAAAGCGCAGTTCTTGAATCTGGTTTTTCCTACCCACACATCATCATTCAAACATGACGGAGGAAATGGTATACATAGTAGATCATGTCATGCAAGGGACTATGGTGGATGCCCCCTCAATCATCTGCTGCATGATGAAGAAAACTGCAAAAGTCAAGAATGCGAAGATCAACACACCCTATCCTGTCATCATCGCGAAGATTTTGTAAAAAACAACATTCCATTTCCAGAGAACTCCAAGATCACAAAGCAAGGGAAACCCATCAATTTCGGGACTCTTCTGAGGATGGGTTTAGCAAGAAGAGTGGGAACTACTCCAGCTAGATGATCTAAAAGGGCCCCCTCCTTTGACAAGGGGTGAGTCTTCTCGACCTTCCACAAATGATTTTCAACAGACTGTGTTGGCCAAGCTAAATCGAATTATTGAAAATCAAAGTTTTCCACCAGACTGAACAAGATGGAGAAGTGGTAGCAGCGGATGGCCATCCAGTTTCAAGCCTAGGAGAATTATTATAGAGGCATTGCTCTTCGGTTTGAAGTTGAGCTTGGCTCACCGGTCTCTCCAAGTCATCCTCTCGACTCCGAGGATTGTGAGGAAGAGGAGGAGGAGGAAGAAGAAGTAGCTAAAGCTGGTGTAGGCAGTGGTGATGAGATTGATAGTGCAGAATGAATATTTTTTAAGAGCTTTTTGTATGTTTTGTGATGGATTATGTATTTTGGTTTGGTTGTTCTACTTGATTATACCAATGAAATGATCTTCCTTTTTAAACTTCCTACATTGATTACTAGTTGATTATTTTTTTTTATTTTTTACACGTATTCAGTCATTTTTGCATTGTATTGTTAAGCATTATCACTCAAATAACTGTAATTGGTCCACCATGTGTACTCTGTGTGCGAGCATGTTAACTATATTTTAGATAACCACAGTTATTTCTTCCCTTGTCAATTCACAACAAAAAGGGGGAGGAAATACACATAAAAAGGGGGAGAGCTTAAAGCTAGCCAAGGGGACATTAAGTAACCAAAAGATTTTTTTTTTGAATATGTATATATGTTGAAATGGAATTGTACTGTTGGCATTATATTGTCGGTATCATTTCATTCTTGAACTGCTAAGAGCCTTCAGGAAGGCTGTGTTTAGTGTTATGATACATGTATGACAGACCACAACTTGAAGGGGAGTTTCTAGAGGAGGAACTTCCACACAACCTTAAGATTTTGATAATTATACTTTTGTAATTGTGTATGTTAAGTTGTGTTTTGCCATGGATTTGACAAAGGGGGAGATTGTTGAGGTAAATATGTAATTGTCAATTCTATGCCAAAGAGCCTATAACTAGATGGTTTGTACTTAGGCTTATGAGATGTAACCACTATAATTTTACAGCATAAAAAACCCCCCACTATTTCTCCTGGGACTTGTTAGAACCTTTAGATCCAGAAGCTGATATCAAACCACAAATATATTTGGAGATGCTTCCAGACTAGGGTATCACAAACTATAAAGAAAATGATTATGAGAAAATCAATAAGCTACATCATGTTTTAGATAGGTTCTGTTTAACATATTGAATTGGATGACAGTTCCAATTTGTAGAGAAGCTGGCCCAAAGATTAGTGGAAATCCTTCCTTTGAGAAGGAACAACTTAGAGAACAGCCAAAACTATGTGCCATCACAATTTTCTCACAGTTTATGTTTATAAGGTGCAACAAATGGAGTACATTTGATATAAGCTTAAATTCATCTTATGTACATCTATTAATTATGTTATTTTCAATGTTATAGGGTACCCGGGTCAAGCCTCTCCTACAAGTAAAAGGGCGGCCCAGTGCACGAGGCTCCCGCTAATGCGGGGTCTGGGGAGGGCAAGATGTATGCAGCCTTACCCCCATTTC